>DF241977.1:0-66007 GCA_000507305.1 Breviolum minutum Mf 1.05b.01 | reverse complement strand
AAGCATCGCATAATACCAATTATTCCTTGCCACCCCCTCCCCTCCCCCCCGTCTCCTTCATCAGATCTTCCAGTTCCAACTCTACACACTGCTTCACGTCAAGGCTACACTCCTCATGTTGCCATGGGAAAATTCAATCACCTGACATCACCTCCTAATTCACCCGGATGGGGATAGATACACAACGAAATGTTGCAAACCGTGGCAAAAGAAGTTGCCACAAGACAAGACCAGCAAAAAATTCAAGAAATCCGTGAAGAAATTAGAAGCTTAAGTCATTAGAGTCACTGCTAATTCCTAATCCACTCTGGACACAAACTTGCAAGTTCCCAGGCTGCAGCCATAATCGACCTACAGCTCCGAAAGCCGAAAAAAGATCGTCCTGGATCAATCGCTCCAAGAAGACTTGAGCCCAACCTTTCATGGTTGGAAATCGCCCAAAAAAAATAAAAGTGCGACCACAAAAATCAGAGGTGGAGAAACAGATACATCTCAACTTGGTTAAGCACTAATCTTGAATCCATTTGAACATACAAACTATAAACTATTTCAGCATTGCTGGGTTGGTTGTCTGGATTTCGCTCTCCAAAATGATGGATTGTGAAGGAGCGAAGCGTTAAGAATACTGCCTCCGGGTAGCTACACTTTCATCCTGGGAGGGGGATTTGCCTGAAAGCGTAGCCAATCCAAACATCCAAACATTAGGGCAAGTCGTACCATGCTGATCTATCTTGCTGTACGTTTTCGGTGAAGCCGCTTGCAGTCTGAGTTCTTCAATTGCTATCTGCGTGATCATGTCCGGTTAATGACGTGTCTCTCACAACACAAGCACATTGACCAGCCAATCGTTTATTCATGTGCCATTACCGCAAAAGCCAGCACCAGCCACAACCACAACCACAATCATGACAAGAATAACAATCATGACAACCGTGCCGATGACTTTTAAGTGGCTTCCAACAAGATGACCTGCCGCCACAGAGCCTGTCTGGAAATTCAGTCGCAAACGCATGGAGCCAGTAGAGGACCTAAGTTCGAGTGAGCAAGTTGACACCTGCAGCCTGCATGGCATACCATCTCTTACACAGCCAGGAATATGTACAGTATGTCATCATGCTTGCATGGAATGCCTGGTCATTGGGAGCACATCTACCATGCAGAAACATGTGTACCACAAGTTTTTACTCCGGTGGAAACAAGCATCAAACTTCAAAAGAATCGGCCTCAGCCCCCTTGCCAGCGTTCTGGGAATACAGAGGCTACATAAACAAACTCGAGTTTTCTCGGTATGACATGGTAACCTTTCTTTTGCGTCGTTAATGCAGTTTTACAATGCTCTGGTCCTGGGACTGACAATTCTCAAACAACCACAACATTCATGTGTTTTCTCTGTTGGAGCTTACCAAGTCTTTTCCGTCATTCACAATGGTTCAGGAAACAAGACAGATGGAATTTCAACGTCTGCCAAGTGAATACCGACACGAATCCACCACCTCAGATTGATGCAAAATCCCACATGAGTCACCAAGTGGACTTGGATGTATAGGCATGAGTCAAAATAGGATAGTTAGGCTAGTCTTGGATTGTGGTTGCTCAGTTGTTGAATCAACATTTTCCTTGTCAACTTGAGCTTCCCGACATCAAACGCCTTGAGCCATGCAGGAGGACCAAAGCTCTGTATTTTTTTTTCAGTTCATGACACCGATGTCGAAGCAACTCCACATGAGGAGAATCAGCACGAAGCTGCAAGACTAAGACAGCACCTCCCGGGGTAAAGAAGAAGGGCCAGAGGAATGTGTATTGCAGAATGTCAACCTGAGAAGTTGTTTAAATGGTTGGGAGTTTCATTATAGTAGGCTGGGAACCTTTATCACTTTTTGATACCTTTTTGGCCACCCCAGTATGCTTGGCGATCGGTGGGTATCCAGTTGAAGTTGTTCACCAAAAAAACACACAATGTTTGACAATAAAGCTGGGGTACTCCCCGATGTTTAATTTTGAACCCTTACCACGGAGTTTTGACAGCCTAATACCAGTCATGGTAGGTGAGGAATGGAGTAGAGGAAATATCCACCCTAACAAAGGAAATAGAGGAATTATCCACTGTAACATACAATCTCTATCATGGCAATTCATCAATTTGCCTTGCATCACGCAGTGCCCGGAAACATGAACGTTCCGGATTTTGCTGATAGTTACTGTCTCTAAAACACCACTATTTCATAAAGATACGGTGTGCAACTTTGGGTTGGTTGCAAAGAAACAAATATGATATGTATATATATATATATACACATGTTTCCACGTTCCTTATGTTTCATGTATTCATAATGCCCAACAAAAACAAGGTCACGGTCTCTTTGGATCTGTTGCATCATGTTTCGTCCGCAACTGCAAAGAAATAAAAATCGAAATCTACATTTCAGGTGAGAATCTGTCAGCATGCTGCTTGCCACGGAAAATATGCAAGACTGAGAACACAACCCTCATTCCTTCTACAATGCGGTGATCAGAACCTGTTGTAGCTCCAACTTGCTCGGTTTCTCGTCATGGTTGGCAATTCTAGATACCCAAGTAGCACTGAAAGGCCCCAAAATGTGCCATAAAGAATTCAATTTGAGGAATGGAATCTCACTCTTGCATAAATGCCTACATGTTTACACTCCCCAAAAAGCAACTCGTCTTCCACCCCCCCACTCTTTCGGGTACGAGCTACTAGTTTCAGGGAAGATAAGGGGATAATGCAAACAAAAGCAATCCTTCCTAGCTGGTGGAAATATGTCATTCCAATTCCAACTACCCACCCATACCATCAAAGAGATCACCATCGCGTTGTGTCTTGGGTTGGATATGATGTTCCCTGTTCCCACCATGCCTGGTGGCAGGGAGGCATCATTGAACTCTTCTAGCCTGTGGCTGAGGTCAAGTTCAGAGGTCAAAGCATCTACTGCCACACGCTCATAGGCGGGCACGTGGCCATCAAGCACCTGAAGCCGGAGGAAAATCTTGGAGGTTCCCCCCCTGGTTTTTAGCTAGCCAAAAGTCGGCTGGAAGACTTGGAGAAATCAGGTCACACAGTGGGATTCTCACAGTCGGCTATATATACACCCAAAAAAAAGGCTCAGCCCGTTTTCTCCATGTTTTGGGCTGAGCTTTGACCAAAAACCACAAAAGCGGAACAATTCCCATGGTTCCGAAGTCTTAAGCGATCGATGGCTGGCTATGCCTACTATGCCTTTGCAAGGAAAATATTTAACAACTTCCATGGGTCTTCCACCTGAATCACGGGATGTTTATTTATATATATATATATATTATATTTAATATATGTAATTGTGTTTCTTGGGTCAGCAAAAAGTCTTGAAAAAAGTTTCAGGCATGGCAAGTTGAGATGATATACTAAACCACCGCGGGGATGAGGCAATTTGACGTTTGGCTAACAACTAGGTTTGACATATCTTTGGTAGGCGATCCTGCACAAGCTTTCCAGGATCGCCAAACCCAACACATTGGAAATAATATAACCCATGGCCTCAAGAGAGGCAAATCTTTCCAGTTAAAATCGTGTTTGGTGTCCTGGGAAATTCGGGACTAGATCCCATGACAAGGAAGATACTTCCTTCTCAGTTTCAGGAGTGCTCCCGATTCCTTTTGTGGCATACAAACTGCACCTTGGCCAAATCCACTTGAATGGGCGAGGTCGTTAGCACCACTCCAAAACGAGGTCCTGCTTTGGAGTCTGGCGGACTCTGCCAGTTGTTGCTGACGAGCCATTCTTGCCTCGGTTCAGAGCTTGATGCTTCTGTTTGCACTCAGTGCATCGAAAACAGCTCTGTAGTTCTAATTGTTGTTGCATCATCTACAGCAAATAAAAAGAACTCGAAAATAGCTCACATGTTGTGTTGGCCCAATTTCAGGGCCAATGTAATCCTGAAATAACGGATGGTACTGAAGTAGAATCCACAAAGCCAGCAACGAGGCTTTGTTGTAACTCATGGTGTGAAGCTGTTGGGTGTCACAGGCGTTCGTCCAACTTGATATGCAAGTTGCAAAGATTGTGGCTGGGCAAAGAATTGAGCATGCCACTCCTAGCACCATGGCAGTCCACAAGATGTGCATCAAAAACATGCCAAATGAAACAATAGATAACAAAATGCATTGATCTTTCATGCACCCTTCCATCTAAAGAGCTTGCTTGGTTCCAATGAAAGCTGTGCATGCGGTTGCTGAAAGGGAAGGCGGCAAGACAGCTTTCTCAGGCTTACCAAGGACCAATAGGATGATAATGATGACGACCACACATTCCGGTCAACAGCCAAAATCGGGAGTGGGGGAACATGGAGTCTGAAAGCAGTCGAGTGGATTATATGCCAAATGCCCAGCCGGTGAGGGTTAATGGGGATCCCCTACTAAAATGAAATGAAACTAGTGGTCACTGCTACCGGAAAGAGGGATCAGCCTGAACTACACAATCTTAAGTTAAGGTCATACTGGCAACTCGTGATCCAAGCAAATACAGGGAGGTGGGAAGTTCACAGCAGCAGGCATAAACTGTCAAGGTCCAGGCTGACTAGTTACTCGACTGACTCAACCTCTTTATGAAAAAAAAGTACAGTAGTTGCCTTGTAGTGCATCTGAGCTGCTTCGTTTAGATTATTCCTATTTGTTTCTGCAAGTTCTGCTCAAAATTGTTCAGCAAAGATTCCTGTGCTGGTTCTTCATACTGCGACCACTGTGAGAGCTGTGTCGCGCGAAGCATTCCATCCACGGAAGCAACAGGAGCTAGTTCTTTCCATGCCTCATTGGCCAATCGTTCCGCATTGTCGTGGGCCTCCTCGTTTGATCGAAGCACAATATGCTTGATCAGCGATGCAGCTGTTTCCGGGCCCCAGCCCATGAACAACGATTGCGGGTCTGGCATCTGAGCAAGTTTGGGTCCGGATGTGGCTTGCCCAATCCTGAGAGTCGTCAAATTTCAGCAGCGGAGCTTGGAACTTACCTTCAAAATGAGGCATTGCTTGGTTTTATCGTCTGAATGTGTTTGAGATATCTTGAAACCACTGTCAAATCTTAGTATTGATTCATGGCCCTCAATTATCTGAATGATCAGTCCTAGCATTACTAAAATAAAGTCCACAAAGACGGACAAAAGGAAAAGTCCATCCTGTAAGAACGAAAAGACCACGTCTTTAGGAGCCGAATGCTTTCACAAGGCCTCAAATTCTACCAACCTGGAAACTCCTGAAATAAGATAAATTCCCCTGGACAAATTAACGTGGTGGATAGCGTTACCTGACATCGCTACTTGAGAGACGGTAAAGGCCAAAGAGTGCTTTCAAAGCCCAGAGTCATGTCTCCACACCTACCATGACCCGACCATGACCCTCCATGGAGTTGGTGAGATACCAATGAGATTCAATGATATCCTTGACGATCATGATACTGTTAATGCCGAAAATCGTGCTGCTTGCTGGTAATGCTGCTGGTTTTCACCATGATTACAGTATCTTAAAAAAAATGTTGATGCCGAAGATGATCGTCATCATCAGGATGAGAAGAATGATGATGATGATGATGATGATGATGATGATGATGATGATGATGATGATGATGATGATGATGATGATGAGAAGGAGGATGAGGATATTGATTAGAGGTGACCTCTCCTGGCGTTGAGGGTCACCAAGGACCCCAAACATTGATATACAGTAAAATGATTCGATCTGGAGCGTTTCGCGATCTTTACCTCCTCCGAAAATCACCTGGGAAAGTAGATAGCCCAATACCCAACTCCAATATATTGGAATTAATACAGCTCCTTACTAAAACCATCTTTTTGGGAGTTTGCACCATCTACTTTCATCCTGCTGTAGATTTTGTATAAAATGTATGGTATTTTCCCACAAACCAAGCGTCCAATTCTCCAGCATATGAACTGCTTCACTATGAATTCGCTTGGTTACCATGTCACTGATGCTGACCTCAGAAGTGAGAGGGAACAAGAAAAATCATGGAACAATCATGGAACCTCAAAATTCAGCCCAACAAGGGTCCATGGTAGAATGAGAGTTCTTGGATGATTGGATTTACAAATCCCTGGTTGACGAAGATCCCTGGTAGACTACGTGAACTTAGTTGTTGGGGTTGTATGTCCAGGTATAACCCGCTGTCCTCACTGATCATACCAATTTGGACTTTCTCAGCGAAAACATGGGTGCACCAAATCAGGTAGCTCACTAGCCTCCATCAATTTGGATGTCTGAGCAGGCACAAAAAACACCAAGATCCATGAAGAAGTGTAAGACGTCAACCAGCTCATTGAGAAAACCGAATCAACAAGTCCTATTCCTCGGAAGCTTCCTATTTTCGACTGAAGTGCTTGCATGGCGCGTAATGCTTTTCAAATCGATTCAAGAACGCGGCATCCGCTGTAGGGAGCAGCGCCTCGTCTTGCAACACCACACAACGGAAGTTCTCATGGACTTGGGCAAAGATGTCGGTATCACCCAAGGCAATCCGGCAATGACGCTTGTCACCAAAGGTGGTATAGGACATGTTCAGCATGTCATACCTCGAGTAGCTCATCTTGAGTGGCTTTGATGATTCTTGTTAGTATGGATCAATGCTCAAGGTGCTATGTCATGTTCATCTCCTATGCATAGATCTGGGAATCCCCAAACCTTTGCTATATTTTGCTAACGTTTGACCAACTGGCCACGGTTATTTACCAAGATCATATGGGGGTTTCCAAAAATGGTGGTACCCAACAACCATGGGTTTTCCTACTAAAAATGATCATTTTGGGGTGTTTTGGGGATACCACCATTTAAGGAAACACCCTCATATATGTGTCCTCCAATAATCATGCAAGTGGAAAATGGTTCCTTCCAAGACTACTTTCCTTTACAACGATGTCATATTCCACTTCTGTGACGGAAGGGTAGACCTCACCCAGACCCAAAACCAAGAAAGATTCACCATTGCGGGTAAAGCTGCAACGAGCCATGAATCGAATCCAACGCTCGCATCACGAGAATGTCGCCCCGCTCCATGCTAAGAACCACTCTCTTCAAAAGTCCGAAGCTGTAGTGATCCTTTGGTCGCACAAGGCGTGAACTGTACTCTGAGACACAAAAACTGAGACACCCAAAATGTTGTTTGATGAATATTGATGAATAGCGATTTTACGGTTATAATGTTTAAACTATATTGATCCAATTTGGATAGATATTAGTGACATTATACTTATATAATTTATATATACTATATCTTTTACCGCGACCAAGCTGAAATCACGTCATGGTGGGGGGGATTTCCAAACTAAACTACCCTGTCCGTGTAGTTGTGTGACAATGCTGTAAATGGGTCGCCCAAATCTAAACCGGAATGAGTAAGCAAACCGATGCCAGCAAAAGAAAAATCTTTCCTGGTAAATTAGGAGACATCATCCCTTTGCATATCATGTCCCAAAGGAGCAAAATTATACAAAATGTATGTGCGCGCTTGGAGTGCAGCCACCTTTTTGACTACTTACGCAATAACAGCTTCAAACGGTTGCTCACCCAAACAACCCACTGCTCATCAAACCGCCAACGTCAAGTTTCACTTTGATCTTCGGCAAAAGTCGAACCCATCATGATCTGCACGCTTCGTCCTTCTTTCTGCGCGGCCGTTTGCACCAATGTCAATGGCACATTGACTTCCCCACTGCATACCAGCATGAGATGCCGCCCATTCTTATCTCTGAGATTCTCCTCCAACATCTCCACCACATCCATTTGCATGTTGGGGTCGTACTTGACGCCAAGAAATCCTAAATGAATTTTGCCCCCCATGGTCTAAACAAAACAGCTTCTACACTGGACTCTTCGTTCACTGAAATTACAGCATCAATGAAGGCGAGAATCTTCCTTGCATCTCCCAGAAGTGGCAATGACGAACATTGCTCGTGCCGTAAAAGGTCTGACTGGTAGTGGTACGACTGGTACTGCTCTTAGGTTTCAGGCCACCGAAGTTTCTCGCAATTGCACGGTAGACAGCTGCGTTCCTACATTCACGAAGCTGGGCAACTGATGACTCAGCAAGACCTTCATCATGGTAATAATATGTAACAATGATTTACATACTGATGCAAATGTCTGTAGATGCCTATCCAAAATGGCTCGCAGGTGGGAAATCCACCATTATATAATCTAGAATAACGTAGATGCAGAGTTCCTCTTGGGAAAAGGAGGCTTTCCCACCAACTAGGTTACCTTGGGGAGCCTTCCAAAAGGTCTATCACCAGCTCTATGAGTACTCTGCAAACAAAATTATGCTCCATTAGCCGTGAGTGAGATGCTCTGGATGGGCAGGTTCTGACATAACCCTGACCTCAACTCTGCTACCTCGTTTATGTTGCAAGGGCTTCAAAACAGACTGCCATAAATGACGGCTGCAGTTGCCAACTTAGAGGAAGTGTGTTGCACAATCCCACCGCTCTGATAGCATCTTGAATGGAAATGGACATCTATGGAATTCCTGAATTCTGGATCACTTCCCATCTGACCATCAATAAAACATCATAAAACCGTGCGATTGCAGTAGCTCCTTTGCTGTGGACTGTGGCGATAGGTGTACGCCAGGGTCTTCACCAACGCATAGAAATCTCGAAGGCCGTGAAAATCAGCCACTGGTTGGTTCTGCAAACGGGCCATTGTGGCATTACGTTGCATTCTTGCAGTGACATAGGATAGGTCGTTTCTACATTTCAGGTATTGACTAAAGACAATATTTCTGATATCTGGAGAAGGATATACAGTCCTTTACTCGGATCCTTTGTAATGCTTCTCAGATTCCTCATGATGGGTTCATGTCCATCGCTTAATTCAAAACAACCGATGATGGTGTCTGCGTCTCTGCATGCAACATTGTTCTCAGTTCCTCAACTTCAAACCTCTCTTCCCATTGTTTCCCATCAGTGCACTAGCAAAAACTCAATCAAACTTGCAAAGCTTTATGGAAATCCATCATTTCATACCATTTGCTTCCTGACTTGAGACCCAACTAATTCATCACAGGTCATTTTCGGGACTACAAATCAAATGAAATCAATGGATCGTCTTGCGGTGGAAAATATCCCCAGACCACAAATCCCTACACCGGGGGCAAGTAATGATGCAACACCTGTTTCACACCCTGATATTCCCAAGCTTGAGGAAGTGTGATTCACATCGTTTTTCAAGATCAAACCTTCTCGTTTTCGTTCAGTAACAAGTCCTGATAGTACATATTGTACTGCTCAGCCAAGACTTTCAGAAGCCCGTCTTCCCTGGCAATCTGTGTTCCTTGACCTTAGAAGCCACAAAGGGCATGTTGTTTGACTAGATGGCTAAAGAACCAGACCCGGCTACTGCAACAATCATCCTAGTGGCGTAAAGCCATATGGGGCAACCTAGGAACATGGAGGATTAGGGGTGGTTGTTTCTTGATTTGTCCTGTGCACCTTAAGACTGAAAATGAGGCCCTGTGTAGGTTTACGGAAGACTTTCAGGATTTGCTGTCTTTCAAAGACAGGATAAAAGTTCAGTGTGGGAAACTAAAACATCCTGCGGCATATAAAACTGCGCGTGAATATCTAATCAGCCTTGACGCTGCACCAGTTCTCTTTACTGCTTTGCATTTGAATCGCTTTATGATAATAACAAGATGCCTGCACGAAATGTGCCACCAAATGAATCTGATTAAGTACTGTAAAACGGTGAAGCTTCCGTTTATCTGTTCTCAAAAACCCTCTCAGACTTGGATGATCTGCCTTACATGGTATAAAAGCCCAAGCGAACCGTTGCAGGGACTTTGGGAGTCATGTATGCACAAATGCCGCCATGTAGCAAATTGCCTTCGCCGTCTTCACCAGATCTTCTTTCGGTGGAGGTGGACGTACCAACGCGATGGCTCGATTCATCTTGGCTGCATCCAGTGGAAAGTTAGATAATCCAACCACAGCATAGTCCTGGGTGATGCGGCGAGACGGTAGCAGCATCGGCTGTTTCAAAGCAGGCGAGTGACTCTCATCGCAATTCTTGAAGATTTAAATTCCATTGCACCCTCTAGTCCATTTTTCCCAAACGGTCTTTTTTTATGAGACAGACCCAGAATGGCACAACTAAGCAGGATTCAAGGCTCTGGGCGATCTTTGGGGTAGCCAGGTTCCAGGTGAGCATGCAAGACCTTGAGCGGATTGTTTGGACTTGCCTCTGCCAAACCAATCTCGTCAAAGTGGACCAACACCAAGGCATCATTTGCAATACTGTTCCTTGGGAGATTGAGAACCGTCAAATGATGTTTGAAAGACCTTCGCAATTCATACTTAACTTCAAGTTGCAACCTTCCAAAGGGCGAAATCCCTGACACACACATGCACATGTTCGCTCGCAATGGCTCATTACATATTATGCTGGCTCATTAAACCCAAGCTTCTTGTAAGTTCTGGCTCGTTCAAAGACCTTCGTGATGCCTTCACTGGTAGAGACCTCTGAACCCTGGTACGAAATCACGTAGACGCGCGGGAAGTTTCGCCACAGTTCCTGCATGTTTGGCAGAGGGCACACAGATAGGATTTTTGAAAAGTGGCTTGAGTGGCAGCTTGTCTCATGGGAGATGAAGGACTCTATCTCTGAGGGGCAGTTTCTGACTCATAAACTTTTTTGTGCTGAAGCATTGTACCTACAGATTCCAAAGAGAGCATCAACAAAATGAGAATCCAGGGACTTTTTCCCCGACTGGCTCCACCTGCTTCCAAAGCGCCCACTCCAATGAGAACTAATCATTCTCAAGGCCTATGTTTCGATTGGGCAAACAGAAAGCCAAAAAAAAAAGAAATTCCTGCTCTCGTCATCAAAACTATTCTGAGTCAATCTGTGTCTGTAACTGAATCAAGGGATCGAAAGACCAAGTTTAATTACGTTGTAAGTCAGTCGGCACCATAGGTGTCCCCGTGCACATCTCCAAATCAATTTTTCAGAACCCATCATCCAATGCCATCACCCACGCCCCTCCTTCTCTGAATCTGGACCTCGAAGATTGCTATTCAAGATCCGCAATGCCAAAGACTTGGAATTTCCAGGCTTTCCAATGGCAAAGATAGGGATCCGATTCAAGATGCACACCATCATCGTCTTGGCCGTGGCAGAGGTCTGCTTTTATATCTCCCCGGAATTCAACAATGTATCCTAACTTCTGTAGGCTGTCTGGTCGAACCAAGCAGTATGGATTTGTGCAAGTGTACAGTTCACCTCCCCAAACCTTCATCCCCCTTCCTCCAGTTGAAACTGCCAGCATGAAAGACGCTCAATTGAGGTCCCCACAAATATGTTCTCCACAAGGGCTTCATTTGTCGCTGTCATGTCTGGAAGCGTCATGTGCCTTACCCACATCGTCTTCTCGTTGTTCAGAAGCCAATTGATGATGTCTTGGTCTTTCCACTCAGATTGACGACTTTCTCGTGGAAGACTGACTCTATGGTGTATGAGTATTTGAGCAATCTGCGCTCGATATGCATTGCGCAGACGACGATCGGGCAGCCGGCAATGGTAGGAAATGGCCAAGGCATTCAAGACAGACCTCAGTGTCATGTCCTGAGTTGTGCATTTCAAAGCAGATGCTAAACTACACAGTGGCTCCATACCCGACAGAATGCCTACGAAGAAAAACGACAATGTAGTAAATGCACGCCTTGATGCCTTTATTATGTATAATTCATTCAGTTGTTTCCCTTTTTGAACTAAACAATGCAAGAAGGATTCTGATGATTCTAACCTGGTGCTCTGAAACCTATCAGCTTTAGAACAAGAACGCACTTCAACAACTTATGAAGATGAGCCCATGGCATGTCCAGTCGCAGCACGAACTATATACAAACATGTCGGTTTTGTAGTCGAATAATCTACATCGTCTCTACATATCTGCTGCTGTACCTGTCTGAAACTGTAACTACACTGAAGAATATCAACATCACATCAAAATCAACTCTCGCGCAGCTGAGGCTCTTCTTCAGTAAGACGCTCTTCTCTATACGATCTCCCCTGATTCTTCAGCAATGCTTGTTGTCTCAGTCGAAGTGACTCCTGAATAGCCCGCTGTGCCTCAACCATTGGGGACTCCAACAGTTTAATCATTGTTGCGCTTAGCCGAACCAAATTGGGACCGATGACCCTTCATTATTCCAGCAGACAGCACTACTGGAGATCTCGGGAGTTATATTAGATTCTTGCTGCACCACGGAAGCCCATGAATTAAGAGCACCGGATAGAAAAGTCTGTATCCCGACAAATTCGCAAATGGATCTGTTCCAACAACATCTGCCAAGCTGAATGCTGGTAATTTTGGCATGGATCCTCTGATCAACCACCATCTACTCCAGGTAAGTTGATCTAATAGTTGCACAGACTGAGATGGCATACAACCGTTTACAATACCCAGGCAATCAGATTCAGTGTGAGAGTTTTGTCAAATGAAGGGGATTCAAGTACTGTAAGTTGGGGGATCCAATACCTTCAGTGCAAAACAGTGTTACCAGATCTTTCCAGCATCTTCAACTACTTTCAATCTGCACAACTATAGATTTAATGTTACACAAACCAACAAACAAACGGGGTAGGAAGCACTCTATTCTAGATGTTCAAAGACACTGATGAACTACGACCTAGAAAGGTGCGATTTTTCCTGCGTGTCATCCACTTAGATATTTCCATCCAATGTCAGAGATTGAAACGACAAAACAAAAGATAGTTTGTTGAAATATATTGGTGTTCCAGATTTTTACAGAGTCTTTACAAGAAATAGCTGAAAGAAACGACAAAAAATATGTTCAATTGACTGAGACTCTCAAAAAGGGTGACCTGAAACCATCCCCAGGTCTGTCCTGGAACCATTTGATGAGTTCCACGCATCTCTTTACATCCCGGAGGCTCAACAAACAATCCGGTTGGTTCTCAGCGGTGAACGTCTGGGAAAAGTGGATCAGATTTTGCACACACTTCGGCCAGACTGACCTATCCAGGCGATGAACTGCTAGGTACAGTAACTGGAGAGGAAGAATATCTTGAACTATGAAATTTCAATTTGAATAGCAGACTGAGGAGCTTAAGTGTTGTGAATTTCAGACATATATATATATATATGTAATATATTATGTGTATATAGATGCTGTGAATTTAGTGAAGCCGAAACACACCAAAGAACTCAGTACCAGTCTTGTATAAAGATTTGGAAAAGTGAGGAAGGGACGGCTGAAGACTGTTACGGTTGTTCATCACCCCATGAAATCGTTCCATAGGGATTCCATTCAGGGGTTATCACAATCTGATAATCCCGTATGAAGGGAGTATGGTATTGGAACATCCTGCATAAACTTGAAAAAAGCAAGGCCTTGCCGCACACTGCCATATGTCAATGGGCAACATCTAATATCATCATATAAACTGAAACATTCCTGTGCCAACAAAAAGACTGAAATCTGTGGTGGAGTTGCATCCAAAACTTTAAACCATTGCAGGTGCACAAATTGTGTGGTTCTCATTTGCACTTTCAGGGACTCCACCTTGATACCAGTGTTTGTCTATCAGTATCCTTGCCGGCATAAACCATCATGGCAATAGAAGATCATTCCACCATTTGAAGGTGTATTACCCATTGCAAAGCGAGGACTTTGGCCCTGATAAGTTTTTTTCACCTGAGGGTATCACCTCTTGTGTCATGAAATTTCAACTCTCGCACAGACCATCAGAGTCCATTTACTAGTGTCCAGTGGAGCCTTACAAAGTAGGCTGTTTGAAAGATGGGCTCAACCATGGCATTAACATAGCTGTCCTCTTCTTTCTGTCCCAAAAAGCCAAAGTCGTACAAGTAATCATACAAAGCTTCTGGAAGCTCCTGAAACTTTGCCAAGAATTGAAAAGTTGTCCAAAGTGGAGACCATGTCACAATATGTATGCATGTGATGTACATATATTTACATACACACCATGACAATCTGTTGTTGTTTGAACATCAAATTGAAATATATATATAAACGATTTGAAGTGCAAATGACATGTGATACATTATGTAATCATATTGAACTGTATTCAAAATGCATGCTGTATGACATTCGAAAACTGCACTGAATTTACATGACATAAACAAAAAATAAAAAGTTGCATGTGACTACATACAGTATGTACAGTGTAGATGTCGGTACCCCATAACAAGGTGAGCGATGCGGGTGTACATTACCTGCATATGGTTTTGTTTTTTCAGCATACAGGATACGGTATATACATGCGTTGAGAGAGAGAGAGAGAGAGATGGAGACACTGGGCATGGTCTACCTCTTGAGGGTCGGTCATGATCCGAAAAAAACGATGATCAAGTGATGCACGGTATCCTTCAGCGACCTTGTCTTTACCCAGTAATTGTTTTGGATTTTTTGGTTTGGCAGAATCCCTTTCATACGGAGAATCCCAGTTGTTCAAACCACTGTGCCCCAAGTAGGGCACGGTGGTGATGGATAAGAAAAAACACAAAATAACTCAGTCATTTGGCCCGAAAGAAGCTTCTTGTTCTCCTGCACGCTGTAGACCAAGCTTGACATTTTCCTCCTCTTGCTGGTGTCCTTAGTGCACTCAGCACCAAGCAGGACACTGCTGATCAAACACAATTCAACACAATTGGGAAACATGAGGGCCTCCAATCAAACAATGGAAGGCTGAAATTGCTGAGAAGACATGAGATTTCCTGACGAACACCGGGCTTAGCCAAGAAGCCCCTAAGCTCAACTGAGCCTGAGCCTGCTGTGCCTCCGAAGTCAATTTCTTCTTCAAGCGATAGGGATTACCTTAGGGTTCATCAAGAAGATGTTAAACCAGCCCGATGTCTGCACAGGAGAACGTATAAATATCTATTGTTTCCGGTGGTGGCGGTGGGGTTGCAGTTGTGGTTTTGTGTGGGGACGGGGAAAGAACAAGATCATGTACACATGTGCATAAATCTGCTTATTTTTTTTGTATGCATATATCATAATAGAGATCTATTTACAGTAGATACAGTAGATACACTACGCACGTCACAGAACGTTTGATGCGAATCCATGCGCTATTTCCTGCCAACCAACCTGCTGCAAATATGGAAGTCGCACCTGCTGCACATATGTAAGTACAACCAAGAAGCGGTACAACATGTAAACACAAAGCTTTAGACAAGGTACAGGCTGCCAGCAGCACCAGGTTCTCTGGGAGGGGCTTCCCGAGAACACGGCGGTGACACAGGATCTCTGTCACCAATCCCATATGATCACAAGTGTTGACTTCATCCAGAAAGGCCCATGTTGCTGCGCCATTGCTGGAGCTCGCGCCTATGACTTGAACACCAACACGAACACTTAAATTCAGAAAAAAACAGTCAAATCAAATGAGTTGCACCTGCCCCAACGTATTGCTGCGAAATTCATCGAACATATACCAGACACATGCTTGTGAGGGATGAAGGCGTATGAATGACTGATTACAATAAACAATCAAAAAACAACAAAAGGATACTGTATTTTAATTCAATGTGTCCATGCCAATGTCCGGATCAAAGACTCCCTCACATTCTAGAAGTGCTGGCTGCGCTGGCTCCATCTACTTATATATATATATACATATATATATATATACATCTTTTCTAGCCATATTGGCTTGAATAGAGGCTTGAATAGAGGCTTGCAAAACCCCAACCCAAGCTGTTCAACCTCCCAAAATTCCCTGACAACTTGAACGCCTTCCACGAAGGCCATAATGTCCTCTGCTGAAGTGCCCGCATGGACGTTTAGACATTTGAAGTTCACGGACAGGAGCTTGGCCAAATGACGGATCAAGGAGGTCTTCCCACAACCTGTCTCACCCATAATGATCACCTCAGCCCACAGAGCAGAGTGACTTGCCTTGAGACTGAAACTTTCCAATTTGCTTTATCCAAGGTCATCATCTAAAACGAATTCAAAGATTCCAAAATGGACTTCAAACTTGCCAGAAAACTTCGTGTTAGAAACCATCCCTCTTCGCTGCCCCAAAACCCCAAGGCCAGAAAGCAGGTTGTTGCAAGTGCAGTCCATACCACCCCTCTTCACATGATGCTTCATCGCAATATACTACAGTTAGATTGAAATTTCAAGAAAGGAACACCATATGCATAGGATCAAAATAATGTCGTCCAACATATTTTGGGATGAATCAAGACCAGTCACGTCGTCTACACCGACCCTCTGGTAGACTAACTAACATGGAAATCGAAATTCATGGTTTCCAAGAGGAATACATCCACAAGTCATGTTTGTTTCCACCTTGTCACTAGACATCTGCATTTACTAGAGGCTCTCACCAATATCTCTCCAGCTCTCCAGCTCGAATTTTTCGAGCAACTTCCAGCCAAGTTGCAGGAACTTTGCTTTCAACCCTCAAGGCGATCCAAATCATTTTGATAAAGTTGTCCGGGCTCAGTACCTTGCTTTCCATTCGAAAAATTGTCTCCAAAAAAAATGAACTGCTGGACTTCCCGGACTTCCCTAATGAAGCCTCCAGATGTTTGTCTTCAAGGCAGTACCAGTAGGTGACATCTGAAAAAACTCTGAACCAGAGTTGATCGTGTTGAAGGGAGATATTGTGACATGAAATACTACTTGAAAAGTTGTAGGCCCCTTTTGGTCCATGATGGATGCTGAGAACCCCCGGACCCCGAACCACCCATTTAATCAGATGAATGTTGTGCACACATGGATACAGCAATCCCATTCTCAACAAACTCCCTTGCGTCACTGGTCACTTCTTCTTGGGAGGTAGCAAAACTTGCAAAGTTTGAATATCTTCTTACGAATCAAGCACTGACATGAATTTATTCGGATACGCCACGAAACCACAGCTTTCGATGAGTCGCTTGCTCCCCCCCAAAAAAAAAACGGTGCATCCAGGGTACATAGCTGCTGCCCTCCGCTGGCTTTCCAAGTTCCTTTCCGAGCTCCAAAATGATACGCCCCAGCCGCTCCTGGCAGGCGGCGGGTGTGCTACCAAGGCAGTCAAATATGAAAAAACAGATCCTAATCTAGTCTAGGTGGTGGTTTCAAATATATTTTATTTTCATCCCTACCTGGTGAGATGATCCAATTTGACTATAATTTTTCAAATGGGTTGTGAAACGACCAACTAGTAGTAGCTCAAGATCACAAGTCCAAGTCTTTCAAGTCTTTCAAGCTCCTGATATACAGTAAGAGAAACAGCAGAGATATATTTCCAGACATCATTTGCTACAGTAGTCCCCATGACAGCGGATGGCAAATCTAGGTAAAGCATCATATCAGCACCACAAAACCTAGATTTCAGAAGCATGCTAAAAGCAGCACAGGCAAACCTATTGTTGTTGGTTCAAAACCGAGCCTTCTTCCCACGGATTTGAATCTATCGGCCAAATTCCGCAGGAAAACCCTGTCCTCCAAGTCCTTCGTGCTCATAGACTGATAATTTGGTAGCCGGCCAGTTGTTCCAACCAGTTGCGAGCGAAAGAGATCTTTCACTTTCTCGGGAACCTTCCCCTCCTGGCCATTGCAGCAGCTTAGATTTGTACGGTTTGAAACAAGTGATCAATGGTTTGTGAAAGGGCATGCCAACGTCCATGCGCGGTCGCACTCTTTTGGATGTCTTCTGTCAGCAGCTCCGTCTTGAAAGTTTTTGAGATCTACATCAATGAATGCATCTGCAAAAGTGTGTATCTTCTATTCATGTATCTTCTGTTGATGTAAATATAGATATCTAGTGATATCTACATACATACAACTTTAATACATATTATCTACATATGTATCTAAAAAGGAGGGAGAGAGAGGGAAAGAGAGGGGAGGTGGCTCATTTTCAAACACAAAAAAGACCTCTGACGTCAAATTCAAACACGAGAGTACATGATTTGGAATGCACAGTACATATTTGAGATAAACATACCGCATACCTGTATATAGTTTTTCTCCGCAATCCAAAGTATCCAAAATCCAAAATGCGAAATCCAAAATCCAAATGGGTACCAATGTTTTTTTTCAAGAACGCGTTAGACAACCAAAGATATGGCTTGCCATTTTTTGCCAGCCCGAAGCTTGTCGTTACTGCACGCAGGAGAACAAGCAAGAGGTGTTGTTGTCGTCGTTGTCGTTGTGGTCGGGTTGTGGTTGTGTTGGTCTTGCTGTTGTTGCTGTTGCTGTTGTCGTTGTTGTTTCTTCTGCCGTTTCTATGTCTTCTTCTTGTTCTTCTCATCCTTCTTCCTATTCTTGCAACATAGCAATTGCGCTTCCGGTTCGCCATCTGCGCCCCCCTTCCAAAAACGCTTGGTCTTCAAGACGTGGGTTTGTGCTATACGTATACCCTGCACAACTTGGATTCACTGGAGCATGAATTTATATTGCAAGTAGCTGAGAGTGGCCGGTATATTCATCTGCAACAACCAGAGACTTACAAAGATCACTGTTCAAGATACATGTGGTCGGTATATCCAGGGGGGGTTCACCTTGGCATGAGAACATCAGTGCTTCAGCGCTCCTCACGGTACACCAGGGAGAGCGTTTGACGGTCAAACCGGTTGAATAAGAGCAAAGGTTTGGTCTCAGACCATCGGATCATGCCCTGCACAACAAGTGACGCCAAAAATGGCAACTTGGGCCAAAACCCAATGGTTTCCCCTACAAAGATCAAGCCTTTCCCAAAAAAATTGGGGGATCCCCAATTTTGCGAAATCCCCGTGAGGATGAATTTAGAAAGACTGCCAAGGTTGTCATACAATACACGTCGAAGTTGGGGACTTGATTTGGGATTAAATGAAGCACAGAAACTTTCTGAAAGTAGTCAGCTATTTCCATCACTATACCAAGATGTTGCTTGGGACCTAGGAAGGTAACTGGGCTAAGGGTAGCTCCAAATCGGTCAGGATTGTGATTCAGGATTTTTAGACTTAGTAGCCCAAGCTCCAAATTACAAGCAATCATAACCCCAAGAAATGTCTGATGGTTCGATGGTCAAATTCAAAAAAAGAAAAAAAGTACTGTATCTGCTGTGGTTTGGAGTGTCTTGCATGGCTGATTGCCTGACTAATCCTGAAATGATGCGTTCCAGTGAGAAGATCAGAGAAGAACAGAATTGCCAGTCTCCGCCAAACTAGAAACGCCAATCATCTTGGGAGGTGCTATCAAATCAGCAGGGTTTGATACTCATCCTATCGAGCCATACTCAACATCATACACTTCAAGCAGGTGTTGGAAAATTCATCTATTCTTTTCTTCTGGCTTTCAGCAGTTTCTTGTCTCTAATGGTTGGCTCCAGCCAAGCCATCCTCAACGGCCAGGCCTCGTCCAGGTCCACCTCCGTCCCCCCGGAGTCATGTTGATTTCGCTGACGCATCTTGCTCGCTGTCACGGCACGTGTCGTGAAGTCCAAACAGGCCTGGCTGACCCACACAGCCGGGGGAGAAGACTACAAGGTGCAACATTCGTGACTAGTTAGTGGTTGAGCCACCCATCTGAAAAATATGCTGGTCAAATGGGATCATTTCCCCAAGGATTGGGGGTGAACATCAAAAATCTTTGAAACCACCACCTGGTGGATCATTGGAAAAATGGTTATTTCAATCGTTAGTAATGGCAACCAACCCCGAATGAAGATTACCTCCTGTCTAGTACAGTATATTTGGGGGGTACCCCAGATCAGCAATCACAATTATTGCTAAAATCAGACCGCCAATTAAACAACAAGGTAGTCTAATACTCCGGGGTTGACATTAAATATTGAGTGGCCTCATTACTTGCCAAGCCAGACTGTCATATCTGACATCCCCGACATCGACATGTCCAATACTCTCCCTGTCTTCTCATGCATTTGCCTCCAACAAGCTTTGCACCAATTCCAGACGCAAAGTCGTGGGCAACTTCAGATCTTTCAGCTGCTTGGGGTCAAAATAAGCAGAATTACCTCGGCATGGTGGTCATCCCATTTGGTAATTCCTTAAATCAAATCTGAATTCAGGAAAATTTGAAGGGATGCCCTTACTAAGCTAACATTTCCAGTGAGGTAGGCGGTTTGATCATTCTAAACAGAGATGTTCAACCTGGAAAGTATTACAGTAGTCAAAAAGGCCTATCTTTCGAGTGTACTCTACTTGATTTCCTGTGCAATGAGCATCCAGAAATGGATGGGTTTCAAAGAGACATCGGGCGGGCTGATGGACAAATTTCTGCGCCAGTTGATAGGTCGCTAACATCCTTACCATGTTGTATACATTTCAGGTGCAGGATTGGACCACCACTAGCATCTAAGGCACTGAAGCTGATGAATTGCACCGCCAAAACGCGAAGAACCGTGTGTACCAGGGCGTATGATGGAGGACCTCTGGAGAGGACAAAGAGGTGGCAGAGCTTTAGGCCTGAAATTTCAAATCGCTCCTGGAATCCTGTTGAATGCTGTCTGGGTTGACTCTTGACTAATTTTCCAAGAAAAAGATCGGAGTAACCAGCACTGAAACAACCACCCAAGAAAATCGCTTGAGAAAACGTGAAGCTCAAAGGGTGCAAACAAGACTTCTTGTAAGCTGCTTGCTGTATCTCACAATCTACCTCTGAGATGAGCCCTAGCTTCCCCTTTTGACCCCATCTCAGCACCACATTTTACGAAACTTTCACACCTGCGCAAGTTAAATGATACCGATACCTATGGTTCACGTCATTGGAGCTAGATACTGGTTTTTCCATGTTGTTTGTTTTTCACATCACCATATTCACCATCGTTGCCCTCCATGCGCCTTGGATCTGATTCACAATGTATCTCCTCAACAACTCCCGGCATCGCTCCTCGCGCAAACCTTCACCATCCAACCTTGAAGTGGGTGATTTTTATTGCCAGTTGATGTTTTCACCGGGGCTGAAACAAAGAAGTACAAACCCCCAAAAAACTAACATGAACATTGGAAAAATCACCATCTTTGATAGAAAATACAGCTTCAACTGGTGGATTTTCCATTGTCATGTTAGCTTTCGGGGGTGTATATTACATGTCAGCAAGTCACGAGAAAAGTGGCTACAGAAAACAGAAGCCAAAAACAGCACACTCAAGGCAACACCATTTTTTTTGTCTTGGGTCACGGGTGCCAATCTCGAACATGACAAAACTCCTACTCGTAAACATCCATAGCAAAAACATAAAGCAAAGGAACATCAACCATCAACATGTGGCAACCAAAAATAACCCAAAACCAGAACCCCTGTTTTGCCAGTGTTTTTCCACTTTGGCCAGGAAACGTGACAGGACGAGATTGAAGGCTCTGATTCTCAAAGGCCTCCAAGCAAAATGAAACTCGATCTTTCCGGTGTTCATTACAATATCTGGAAGGTGGATGGCACAGTTCTTGCATGTATTGGTTTATCTGGATCCTGTATTAACCTACGTTTTGGGGCATTCCCTGTGGCTGAGTTCTAAGAGGAAAGGTTGCACAACAAACATCTGAATGGTGGGATAACTTGAGACGTTTGTGTCTCCACAGAAATCAACACACTCCAAACACATCTTGATCCCTTTCTCATTCCCAGCTAGCAATCAATTCAAAGAACCATGTCAGTGTCTTCCTGAATTTTCGCCTCCAAGACCTTGCAAACCACCTGTGCTGGACTACGAGGTTGAGGGCAGACCAAGAAAGCGCTGATGTCGAATTTCGCAATGGTTGGCGACACCAAGCTGGAAATGGTCAGATTACCTTGCGTAAGTCGCAGGAAGGATCTTGTTCAGAAAGAAATCCTTTGATATAGATGTCTGTGTGTGTGGTCTAGTCCAAACATGTCCATCAAGTCGATATATGCTGAGCATTCATCCATACAATACGTTGCACATGTGCGTAAATGTGGAGGTACAATGAACCGGCTGGTATCTGGCTATTTCATTGACATCACAAGCTTGGTCGCAAATCGTTTCTTCTCTACTCCAAGTGGTTCGAAAGTGGGTGACAGATTCCAGGCCAATCCCACCCAATGAATTCCGGGCTAGTTTGGGATGGAATTCTTTTTATAAGCTATGTGTCGCCATCATAATCCCTCTAATAGTAGTAGAGGGGAGAGGTAGGAATTCATCCCCTACAATCAATCAACCAACCAGGGGCTCCTGTTTATCACCTCAGTTGAATTTACACGACTTTCCCGATTTAACTTTTCAAGAGGCAGAGAGTTCAGGAAAAAGTTCATCTACCCCTGCGGCGCATATCATGAATCAGAAAGCTCAACGTGCCATTGGCCCGTAAAACCCAGCAAATATTCATGTATTGATGGGCCCCCCACACACACACACACACAAAAAAAGAGTTTTTTGGGGGGACCTCAAAACAAGTTTCTGTGTCGTATGCACATGTTCTGCCTCCAAACACTCCTAGTTCCCTCAGGGTTTCTCCAATTTGCGGATCCATGGCACGAAGCACCCCTGTGGACACGTTGGCCAATTCAACAAAGGTGTAATCCCGCGGCACCATGGCAAGCTTCGACTCTGCTTGGACAACACCCCAAAAGCTGATCTGCACCTGAGAACAGTTGAGTCTGGACGATGCATGTCATTTAACTTTTGAGTGGTTAGTACTGTTGATGGCTGAAATCAGAATAACCAAATGATATGTTTACATATCCCATTATTTACAAGGGTGCAGGATTTTTTCCATCAACAGTACGGTTCCTACTGCTAATGAACCCCTTTAGTCCTAAGATGATTATACAAGAGTCCTCCACCCACGAATTGTGGGCTCAATTCACTAGACAAACCACTTTGTAGTCGGGTTAATCCTCCTATATGCTTCAACCGGTTGGGGACAGGCTATCTGTTTCGAAATGAGATCCGCTGCGTGTTTCTTCATGGCGCCAGAAAGGAAGAAACGGATTCAGCGTGTATCACGTTGCGCGGATTGAATGTAGAGCAGGGAAGGTAAGGCCACAGAATCCCCCATAACTTCTTTAGAATACTCCAGAATCTAATTTGTAGTTTCAGGGTAGGAAGGACTCAAAATTTGAATCGACTTCCAATGATACCTGAAGGGTCATCAAGTTAAGTAGGTTCGCCAAGAAACCAAAATGTCATCCAACAGGTCGAGCTCCTTGGTAGGTCCTATGTCCAAATGCAAACAATCGTGACTGCGCCACTTTCGCATCAATAGTCGCTGGATAAAGTTGCTCACGTTCAACGGGCCGCTGAGTGGGACTGTCTGCGGTACCTTCCTGCAGGTGGTCAAAACATGTCAAAACGGTAAGGTTGGAGATCTGCGTTTCGATGGCTATAGAAACCCAACATTTTCGCATTGCAAATTGCAACAACTCTCGTGGATTGAAATGACTGATCTGGACATGACATTGCGCAGAATTATGTTTTTTAATTTCGCCAAGTAATTGGTTTGTCATTCCAAGTCTCTTCAATGCAAAAGCGCGTTGCCGCACCGTCTCAGTCTTTCCACAACCTGCAGTGACTGTCCAGCTCAACAGCCCGGGGGGCATTGTGGGATCCTACCATTTTCTACGGTTACATGCCATCTTGCACAGGTGGCAAAATTGGGGAAGCATAGTCTGCATTCAAGATGGAAGGACCCTGTTGACCCTGTTCCAAAAGGTCGCAGTGACAAGAGTATAGAAAATGCCAAACATACAAACATGACGAAGTGTAAGCTTATCAAATGTCATTTGAGAATGATGTGTCCATGATGTTCCGTAGCATCAACAATGTGTGCAAGTTCCAGAAACGTGGACATGCCTCCCAGAAGCGTCTCTCGCGTAGCACGGTGTGCGCGCAGTTTCACGAACGTTAACACCCGTCCAATACAAAAAGTGCCCGAAACACTCGGGCCAAATATCCATATGCCTCCTACAAAACAACAGTCCCCAATTGTTGGCAAGTCATTTCAAAATATCACATAAGGATACATAAGGCATACCGCTCCATCAAAGGATTCGGATGCAGAAGTGTTGGCTGGAAGATTGGGGATTGCTTCAAGGCACCAGCATCATCAGAGAGGACACACACCAACTCAGGTGCCAGGTGTTGTACGAAGCGCTGTAGTCCTTGTGGTGACAACGCATGCGCTGGCTTCGCAGGAATCTCCTGGCTTGGAGTCAAGCCAAGACTCCGAGCCAAATGAAAGATGCAGGACCCAAGACAACAAACACGTGTTTGTTGAGCTATCAATTTTGGCACTATATAAATATAAATCTGGAGTTTTGATGTATTGTTGGGGTCGTGTCAGTTTTAGGACGTCTCAAATAGAAACGAGATCTGGTACTTTGGACACAAATCATACATCTAGAAGATCTCTCATGAGTCTTGGAGCGATCTTTCGCTTCCTATTCTCATAATTAGGTGCTCGCAAACAGTCTGTACTACGCTGGCCAAGTGGTAAGACTTCGCATCACATGGAGTTGATTCGGGTTGAGTTGATAAAGACAATTGTAGATTCTTTATATTCAATACAGACATGTGTTCAACAAATTGAATGCTAGGTCCTTGCAGTCCTTGTCTTGATAGGTCTGATACTGAAGGTCTCGTGACTAGGAATTTTCATATTACACAGTCAGTATGAAGTTGGAAGTGCCACCCTTTTTCTTTAAGTCAAAATTATCCTGCGACTTCTCGCATGAAATCGTTGACCTGGTTTGTCTTTTCTGGCCAACAACCCATGGCTAAACACGATCTTTCGTAAAATCAAGCATCCTCCCTGAAACTAACAAGCCTCAAACACGGACCATGGGTCTCGTTTCTTTTTTGGGGCCCGTTTGCTCAACCTGCCCTGGCACTCCACCCATTGCGCTCCGTGAGGGTATGCACTTTCGACACATCATCACTCTCGCACATGGCGACCAGCACCAAGCGATAGGATGATCCTGGCAGTGAATGCAAGTGTGTGGACACTTCCATTCGGAGGCCAGATATTTGGAGTTTCACCCTGATCCGAAATAGCGATCGGATACAACTCCCTTACAACTGACTTGTATTGAGGTGATAAGCATACGTCCTAACCACTCAGTATATTCCGGTGATCCTCCAAGTAGTCACCTGTCGAAGTGGGTCCTCTCAGAATCATCCATTCGTTGAAATGTTTGCTCAGCTGTTGCTTTCTTCATTGATATTGCTGCTACAAGTGTCCAATAAAACGCCAAACTTACAGCAATCACAACATGACCTTAACTTGACTCTTGACCTTTTTCACATCCAAGGAAATCTTTGACTTGAACTTACATCTGATTCCTCCTCAAAAAAAAACAGGTGAATGATGCAACTCCACCCTGGGACATCTTGAAATAGCCACAACATTCCCGATATGACACAGCCCAATCCAGCTCTCCAATCCGAATCAAAACTCCGCCAAGTATCCCAATTGACCAGAATGGATGCGCTCAACCAAACGATGTTGCAGCCTCATTGACGTCATTGACGTCATGTTGGTTTGGCATTGCTTTAAGAAAACTCCGTCCCTCCAACCCCAGACTCCCAAAGAAAAACAAAGCTGATGGGTTTATATATACACGTCTTTTTTGTTGGGATGGTTTAAGAAAATCTTCCAAGAATAATGTGACACTTGAAAAAATTTGCAAGAATGGCGGCACAGGAATGCTGTCGTTTCTGCAAGTAACCACTCATGGGATTGGTCAAACGACACACATCGAGATTGTACCAAGGAGATCTCAACACATAGGGGGTACCTCGAATCCTATATCATGCTAAACAATACGACAGGTGTCTTGGTACAGTACCATTCACCTGAAGATATGTAAAGGTCAGGATTCAATCGTCTTGAAATGTGCCATTTGGGGAAGGACTCTTTGAATGGATACTCGCCTGGCTGTCCCTGGCGTGCCATACAAGCACAGGGTTGCACAAATCCGTCTGTCATGAATATTCGTCTGTCATGAATATCTTGGCTTTGCCCAACAATTTGAAAACCACACCGCGCGAAGAAAATAGCAATGTGTTTTTCAGAAATTTGTGAATCAGTTTGTAGGAACAAGATGTTTCTTCTTGAATTAGCCAAGGAAAATAGCTCCCACTGAAATTTTGCACAGTCTAGAGACTTGTAGGTCAACCGCTCCACATGAAGGATGCAGTATAAACCTGTCGACAGCCACAGCTAGCTTTGAGGCTTAGAAGCTTTGACTGTTTTCGAATCTTCGGCAAATGGGGTAGTTTTTGCACCCACCCCCCTACACTACACCCCTGAAAAACTAACATAACATTGAAAAATCCCCATCTTCAAAGTTTCAATTCATGGTGGATATTCCAGCCAGTCTTGGAAAAGGATACACCGCTCCACAGCCCAGGGTTTATTTGACCAACTCCATCCGCCTTGCACATGTCGACATCTTGACAAAAAGGCATCCATCTGAGGCCAAGAGGTGTTGGGTGCACAAAACAGCATCTCATGGGCACGTGGCAGGCAGCGTGCTCCTGGAAGCTGGTTGGCAAGCGTGGTGACACCTGATGCTTGGTGAAACTTGAAATCTGAGAGTTTAAAAAAGTGAATTTTAGTATGAAAATGACTAGTCTCCGAATATGTTTTTTCTCAGCCTCATTTCATCCCACAAGAATCAGATCCACTTGCTTTCAGGTTCCCAATCAAATAGGGCAGGTATTTGCACGGTGATTCATACATCGGGTTAGCTCAAGAAATGACAAGATATGATGAAACGAATCATCTGTCATCTGAACCTAACCAGCTCCCTGTCGAATCGCAATTCGAATGGTTGCTATCCTTCAACCAACATTTTCAGGGTGACTAATTTTTAAAAAAATCTCTCTCCCCCCAAAACCGCACTGTCCTCCATAAAAGGACAAGGCCATTCTCAAGACCTCGGCCTTGCAGCGAGCATGGACCGAACGAACCTTTCCCTTTTCCACAACGCTGTTGAGGCCCATCTCCAACTCCAAGGCATTGAAAGTGAGACCTTTTCCTCCCAACTCGGAACGTGGAAGGTGGGTCAACTCGCTCAAAACCTCAGATCTCTTCCAAACTGTCATGAACAAAAAAGGAAGGTTAAGGTAGGGGGTAGGCTAGAATTTATCTTCAGCTTGATTGCACCTTGATGTTGATATGGATTTATGTCTTTGATGTATTTACATACATATGAGAGAGCCATTTGATGCGATACGTGACGCGTTGGAACCTAGGCCGAGAGAGAATGATGAGCAGTGATTGGATAGTGAGGATCGACATCAGGATCTTTTTTGAGAACTCGATCTACCGTGATTCATCTGCTGGCATCTGCCTTGATGGAGATACACACCACAAACAATTCCTTTGGTGCTACCAGTCATGAAACCCTTCCCAAAATTCTGGAACCCCCAGTCTACAACCATCAAAAGAACCCTCCACAAAACCCTCACACGCAATCACACCTCTGACCTATCTATTTGTATGCCCACTTCTCACTTTCGCTCTACGTCCTTCTGACATCTGCCCCCTTAGATCATTTCAGTATTGATCTTCCCATTTTGAAATGCTTCGAATCGATAATTCACGCACCAGTTTGAACAACTCCTTACCTAAATCCACATTTCGGCCGCAAAGTTTTACCATCCGAGCAGCTGAGACCAACCTCTTACCGAGCATTTCAAACCACTTCTGCAGCGATTCGGACCGACCGGGCAGCGGCGATACCACGGCGAAGGACATACGTAAGGTCAACGTAGCTTCCCGCTGCCACTGGGACAAAGCCTTGCCCTGCGACCGCTTCGTCCGATGCTGTGACGATGAATGTTTCTTAGTGAGCGCTAAAGTCTGCCTTTAAAAGAAACAAACATCATCAAATTGATCCTCCTTGATTCCACCAGTTGAAACAAGGAAAACCATTAATGCTCTACATGTTTCCATCATTTGGATCAAAACCAGCTTGGTTGCCTTTTAGGGCAATACTTGTCTCAACATCAATGCACGTGGAGACATGATCCGGTCATCTGATATCATTGTAAGTCAATTCACCAACATTCTGTTACCATGGAGACATGATCCCATATGTGAGGTATTCGCATTTGGAGAGATGCTTAACAAAGGGCTTTCATGCTGGAATCCAGTCGTTCGCCTGGATATGTGACAAAATAGACAGGACCATCTGAGAATCGCAGTCTTCCATTTGACGCCTCAGCAACAAGACAGGAAGTAAGTCGTGGTTTAAAAAAACTTGGTAACATCAGGCACACCAGGTGTCACTACTGCTACTAGTGTTAGGGGTCCACATTGCACATGAATGTTCTCTTTAAATCGTATTCCCAGGTTAGATTTTCCTTGCTTGAATTCATCGTTAGATAGCAATTGGCTGGCAAGAATCGCTTGCAAGAAATCTGCCAGCAGCCAGAACTGCTTGGAGTACACAAAAGATAGCTCCGGGTACTGAGCTCGAGCATCCTGAAGGTTGGGCAGGCACGGTTGGTAGGTTGACGGATCAACCCAGGTACCCACAAGCAGGAAGATGGATCATGAGAACACATGACAAATCTGAGAAGTTCTTAGGACACTGCTGAGATGCATGACCCTGAAACTGGACAGGGTGAGTGTTCTCTGATTTTTTTCCAGTAAGAAAGAACAAAATACCAATCTTACACAATGGTGTAAGGGTGTGCGTACTAGTCCGCCATGCATATGTCCACCCTTCTCACATCAATAAGCGTGCATAAGCAAAGACTGGGAATTCACATAATTTCACAATGCTGTTAGCATAGACATCTCATGATCACATGACCGTGATGAGATACGAAAACGCCGAAAACACCCGACACTCCTCAAGCTTCTCCCGCCATTCTGTCAAATCATCTTGGAAGCTTCGTTCCAATTCACGCAGTTCAACTAAGGCATCTCTCCCAGAGTTATTGGAGGCCTGGCGGTATTGCAGGTGGTAAGCTTGCCGCAAAGGCTTCATAGAGCTTGATCGGTCTTGGAGATCCATTTGGAGAATAAGACTTTTCCCAAAACTGCCTGGGGGAAATGTAGGAAATCCTGAAAGGTTGGGTGGATCTGGAAAGGAACAGGAATTGACGATGCAAACCCGATTTGGATGAAACTTGAGATCAGTGAGTCGCAGAATCTGCTTGAAGTACCGTACACGGCATTCATGGTGGCCTGTAAACTGAATTTCTGTAATTTTTGTATCCTTAAGTTCTCGTTTGTGCTCCCACTCAAGTCCCGGCAAGAATTTGTGACCAACGTGAGGTGGGCAAACATGTTCCACCACTTGGCAAGGCTTTCAGTGTAGAAGCAGGACATGTTCTTTGTTGTTGAGAATTGGTTGTTGTTCATGGGTACCTTAACTTGATTTACTTGCCAAGTGTGCCGTGGGACTGAAGAAACCAAGCTGGAGCAATGCAGTCCATGACAGGCAACAAGTACTTTGACTCAAAAAATTTGATCCATTGCCGGATGAGTCATTGGCTGCAAACAAACACGTTGCTCTTGGGCCACATGCCAAACTGAACAATCTGCTGACCTCATTGGGCAGGAAACTAAGCCAACTCAATGTCTGATTAAATTATATACATCTTGTCTAAGTTTGGATAGGAATCAAGTTGTACCAGCTAGCTTCCACTTCCCAGGTATGCAAAAAGAATCCACCCCTCAACACGTGGCCTCATACTTCTGTTCCCTGGCCCAGTAGAAGCCTTCCTCTCGCAGCGTTTCCAAGCTGTTGCATGCTTGCAGGAGGACATCGACTTGCTCACTAAACCTGCTCTCACCGAATGGTCACGACCAAGGTGTATTGGGCCAGATCCCTTTCTCAAATTCAAGCGTGCAGAATTTGTACAAAGCAATCGGCTTTAGTTGGTTACACCTATCTCGATTGGATCCAGAACTTAGAATCCTTTCTGTTCCAGGATGGTGTGTGTGAGATAGAACAAATGATGTGAATTGACTCACACAAGAAATCTAAAAGCAAGTGGATAGAGACAAAGTTTTCCACATCCCAAAAAAAACAGGTGGAGTCATGTGTTCATTTTTTTCCACCTCAAACAAACCGAAATTGAATGGTGAGACGGAAATTGCAGCTTTGGAGCCTCATCATGATTTTCCGGTCATCCTTTGCAGTTTTCGAGCTCTCCTCTGGGTTCAACATGGCCCTGGCACGTAGGTCGATCAAGTCTTGCTTCGACAAGGTCACCTTGAGATTTCCTTGAACGCGTCGCGTATAGCCTCGGGAGGGTTCCCATTAAGACAACCGTTGTTTGACCCTCGTTGCAGGGTGGTTGCTGCGTAGAAAGATCTTCACAAAATTATCAAAATAGTTTTGAAAGCTTCAAGATATCACCCAATTCTGCAGAAATGCAAATATTTTGTGAAATCCCAAGCATTCTCTGAAATATATAGCAAGCTGCTCAATGAAATTTCGAGGGCTTCTGCATTGCAAACCACCTTGAAAGAACCTGGACTCACCGGCCAGACTGCCAATGGAAGTTAAAGTCCAGGGAGAGGGACTACAATGACTACGAACTCAACAAAACGTTAGGTTTAGTCCTGGTACTCTTTACGGTAGGCAATTTCATCGCTTACACTCTGCGCATATTTCTTAAACGAGTCCGATGCAACTTGCAGCAGCCATTTGGGATTGCAAATTAAAATCCATGTGCTTTGGGAATTGCAAGCTATTTGAAAAAAGGCGTTTCAGAAACATTCCGATAAAAATAGAATAAAGCACTAAAGCACAGTCAGTTCCATCATTTCCATGTTGAAGGCTGTACTTCATAGTTGGATATGTTCAAACCCTTTGTAATTGGGTTGACTTGACCATCCCCTATTGTAACGGAACAATGGACAGCTTGATACATGGCAACATGGCCACCTTCTTCGATCGCAGATCGAATCTTCTCCGCTGCCACTTCCTGCGAACGGCGCCCGGTAGCCCAAAGCATTGCATTACATTGCAATGCACTACATACATACATGAATGTATATCATCAAAACATGGTTGCTAAAATACTTATGAAAGGCATAATAGCATCACAGGCCAAAGTATCTCCGTCTTTTGACTTGCAATACTGATGCTTCGCACAGCACTCCATTCTTGTTCGAGCGTTACATATGGCCAATGCAATGCAACGTATAAATCCCAAACGATAAAATTATATAAAATGGCCACAAGTTCAAAATCAGGAGCCCTTCGGACCATAAAGATTTTTGCTGTTTTTAGCTGACATCAAAACGGAGAATGGCCCCGCAAAGGCAACTGGAATTACTGCAACATTTTTGGGGGAATTGGTTGAAAGTGTCCAACAAGCAGGCTCGAAGAATGTAGAATTTCCATGGTTCACAGATGAGAACTTTGCTTAAGAAGATTTGCCCAAACATATCAAAACCGTTCCACCTTTTGCCAAGGAGTGTCCTCTCTCTTCGATAGATTCCGATAGAGATTTTGCAAGCCATGGCTATGCTGGGTACAGGTCTCCAATTTACCAGCCAAATCGCGAATATCTTTGAGCTCCTTCCGTGAGATTGGTCCCCCCTTTTGCTAAAGAGGGGCACATGTTTGAGGATCAGCTGATCAGCTTATTCAGTGGTCAATAAGTGTACTTAGTAAGCATCCTCGGGTTAGAGCCTATGTTGGTGGCGAGGCACTGAGTAACAAGGATCTTGGCTTTTGGTTTTCCTCCCAGCGGCCCTCAGAACAAAGAGTTGGCCAATAAGTAAGAATCGTTAATTGTGGATCATCATCAGAAACCTGATTGGTTGTTCCTAAAACTGATGGGTTGACTATTCTTGGTAGAGATCCAACACTGGAAGAAGTCTTTGAATGTGCACAATATCTGAGTGAGTGAGTGAGTCAGTTGGCCAATGTTCTCATGTCAACAAAGAGGGACTCAAGATGGAAAAACAACTGCATACAGCTTGCGTTTCCTAGGACTAGTGACCCATGTTTTTCATGTTGAACAGTGACAAGGGGCATGTTCAAGGTGGAACCAGTGACCATCAGTGACATAACCACCAAGGGAAACAAAGGGTTTTCTAGACTCCATTCTCTTATCTATACATCACTGTGGATGTTGTGACTTGCTCTAGAATCCATTTTAGAAGGGGAAAACGCTTTGAAGGGCCAGGTGTTCACCAAATCTCACCAAATTGAGATTCGCTATGCCCTTAAAGAGGGTTCCTGATACGACTGTTGGTTGGTCAATGGCTCTCAATCAGTGTCAACCCTGGATGAATATCAACTCCGGATTCGCTGCCTAAGTGTCAACAGCAGCTGCCTGCTGGCGCCAAAACCTTTTTGGGTGTAGGGAAGGAGTAGCTTCATCCAGGGTTGACATTACATTTTAGCCACTGCTCACAGGCGGATGTGGATTTCCAAAATCCCGCTCCAACATACAGTCCATCAATGCTGCATCAAAACTCCTGCGGCTAAGATTGCTGAGTTGTGGCAATAAACTCTCAACGGCAACCCCATTGGTGTGTTTGAAGAAGATGGTGCAGGAAGCAGAGATGAATTATTTTTGTCATTGATCAAATGGTTTCTTCAGTACTATAATATTCATATATATATATATATAATTTCATAATTTGTTGCCTGCTCCTACTCCGCGTGTTTTTTCATGATGCTATGCCGCATATTCCTGATACCGTGTTTTCCCGTTCAAGTCCAAGAATGGGTTTGGGGAAGAGTTGTCCATCTACCCTCCCGAAGTTTAACATAGCCCCTGAAAAGTTACCTTTCCAATAGGAAAGTAGGCGTCCAACCATCAATTTTCAGGGGCTATGTAACTTCGGGGGGGGGTATGTCTTGCCACCATCAGCGATTCATCTCCTTGACTTCACCGCTTGTTTTCTTCTCAGCACCCTGAAGAATCGCTGCACGTCCCACAAGGCGAAGATGGTATCACTACGAAGAAGCTCATCCTGAGGGAACATGGGCTGAATCCTAGCGGCAACGTCCCATGCGTTTGGTTAACGGCTACTTGGTGTTCAGTCCGATTGTCATCTTGCAATATAATCAATGCAACAAGAAGTGCTGAGATTGTGCGGAAATCCCCCAAAGGCAGTCGTGTACTTTGCTAGTGCTAGTCAATTCATTGGTTCTTCTTCTCATCGTTCAAACTGACATCCATCTCTTTGAGGGTTAAAGTAAACAACACGAATACACTCAAAGACAAATTCATCTAGTATGGTCTGATTCCATAGATTGAATGTATATGATGTATGATGTAGTACAATGTAGTACAGATATTTGTTTCGAATCCAAATAGTTTGAAGGGCTTTGCATCATGGAAAACCATGTGCATATTGACATGCAAATATAATTCATATACATGAATATGATGATTTGCTTCCTATTACTACAAGAAAACTCGCAACAAACAAATTCGGTTGTGCAACCTGTATGGTCCACTGAAAGAGGTGTAGTTTGCAGGTCCAATCAAATATGCAAGAAATCCATACAGTATGACATACTGGAACCCGGTTTCCTTCTATAAGTACGTTTTTACAACATGATTTGCTGGCAATCATCAGGCCAGAAATCTTCAAGTGAGCGGTTAGAGGGAAGCATTCGAAGGAAAGCTGTTTCAGAACAAAGAAATCTGGCCTTCAAAGATCAACTGCCGGAACAGTGGATTCAAAGCAGCATTTTTTGAGAAAAAAATGCTCTACTTTATGCACTGTCAGTCCCAGTGTCCGAATAGCTCTCGATTGAATCTTGCAAAGGTGAGAGGTCTTCATCGAGCAAGTTCTTGAGGAAATCGTAGAGTTCCTTTGCTCCTGCAAGTGCTCGCACTATGGGAAGGCAATTCGCTGTCTCCAACTTTGCTAGCACGTGGCGGTCAGCATCAGCCACAGCGGTTGCAACGTAGCACACACAAAGCGTGTGACTTGCAAAGACACGGTGTCGATCCACATCTTTCTTGGCCAACACCGGGACCTCCGAAGATTGGTTCAGTAGATTCCTTAGGGCCGCTTGTCTCCCAGGTGTCATGAAGGTTTGTCCGTTGTATCAATGCTGGATCTCTTTGCGAACAAGCTGAAAAACCACCGATGCTCTGGAAACCAACCCAAAAGTTGCCAGCCGATGTGACCTGTGCCTACAAATTGGGGGTCAATTCCGGATAATTAAGGATGTGTTCCAGTTGTTTCTTGCTAGCTTCAAACGCTGCTCCTGCATACAAAAACGGGGAAGGACCGGTGTGACCGCACCACCACACTTCAAGGGCGGGTCGTGGAAGGCTACGAGGCATTTTGAGAAAAGTGAGTGAAACATCCGGGTTTGTGAAGCTGACTTAAACGAATTCCGACCATGGAATGTCATCAAATCAAACCTGTTTAAGATAGAGTGTAGAATCTTCTACATGAATTCAACCAACTTTTTTTTCGTGAACGAGCTTCTCAATCTTGCACTTACACTCAAAGAAGAAAGGCATACTGCTTGTGCCGCTGTAGAGTGCCGCTGCTGCGCTCCTTGGATGTAAAGCCCCTGAATCCTATCCTACTTGGATGTCCCTTTGGAAGTTAGGATCAACGGTTCGTAAATGGGTTGTACTGTAACCTACTTATAAATGGGGTATATTAGGGTTATAACCCACTTTACTAACCATTTACTAACTTTTTGGGACATCCAAGTAAGGTGTGATTTCATCAGCCCGAAACAACAGACGGGAGTATGATCCCCACATGACCCACAAAAGCTTTTCGTGGCGGTTGTTATGAATTGGTCATGCAGAGAACTAAACTCCGGGATCCCTGAAAAATTAAACAAGAAGATCATCTTCCCAACCTGCTTGGGAGGGGCTTGAGTGGATGACGATTGAGATTGATGTAAATGGGCGTAAATGTCTAGATGCATGTACCCTTAAAGCCTTTACATCTATCAATGAATGAACGAACGAACGAAAGAAGCAAGAAACCAACGAACGAACGAAGGAAGGAACGAACAAACGAAGGAAGGAACGAAGGAAGGAACGAAGGAACGAAGGAAGGAACGAAGGAACGAAGGAAGGAACGAACAAAGGAAGGAACGAAGGAAGGAAGGAAGGAAGGAAGGAAGGAAGGAAGGAATGAATGAACACACAAGGACCGCATTTGTGTGGCACATCTAAACATTGTAGTTGAGGATTGTCTAATGGAGAAATTCGAATACAAGAAAAACTCAACGTAGATTGGTGCACACATGTTGCCTCGACAAAAGCACAAATACATTCAAATACTTTGCTAGATGCATTGCACACTGACGCTCACACATGCAAATCTTTTTCATCCAATTGTCTCAAATTCAAAAGCCATAAAGTGGAGTGCCTTCACAATTCACTTCTTTAGGTGTCACGTCGATTGACCGAAGAAAACAGAAAATTTCCCTACGGGCGATCCATGCTTAACCCGAACCAAACGCTCATTTGCTCGCCATTCAGTATGGACAAAGGTCATCCCAGTGGCTCATCTGCTCGTTACATGACGCACCACCCATCCAATCTCCCCAGTTTTTCGAAGAAATCTTGAAAAATGTCAGGTTGTTTGACGACTCAAAATGTCCCGGGCCAAATGAACCACCATCCGTTGAACGACAAAAAAACGCCTTTCATCTCCAAGTGACACTGCCTCTAAGTCCCGCGCAACACTCTTAGTTCTGGCCGCCAACCTCGGCCGAAACCAACCTACCACGCTTGCAAGTCTGCTAGGCCATTGAGGATAACGAAAAACAATAAAAATCTCTGATTGGTAGGTTTCTTAGGTGAATTTCGGCAACGATTTTACACTTCGCTTTTGGATTGGAAGATTGAGATAAACGAATTCAGACCTTTCAAAATCATTGCCAAACAAAAAGCTCTCAAATCTACAAGATTGCTCGATCTGACTATCCAAGCTAGGATCATGGTAAGAATTCTTCAAAACTGTTACTGCATGTATTTCCAGCTTGAAGTAGACTAGATGTTGCATTGAACTGTGACATCCAATCCACTCATTGCTGGACAATTTGTTCAAGCTGCATCATTTTATATCCCTCATTGAACAAACACTGCCAAATCAGGCCTGTAATGTCCAGGATCTTGGAGGCAGCCAACGTCCCAATGCTGGTTGTCTGTCCAATGTGTCCATGTGCCTAGTCTTGCCTAACTAAAGACTAAATTCATTGAACATCCATCTATCAAGGCCGACCCAAATGCGTCTTCGTCCCAGCATCTGAATGGCTTTCTGCGTTGCTTCGGGAAATTTCAAGCCACTTGCCTCGTTTCATTGTTCAGGTATGGAAGCTTCAGCTCCAGCATCAGCAGCTGAATGTCCAGCCATGGATCCCAATTCGAAAAATTCACAAGGATAATGACCAACTCTACATTTTCAAAAGCGGACAAAAATGGCACCCAAAAAGAAAAGGACCGGAACTGAGATCCGAACTTCCTGGGCAGATTTTAATTGCTCCTTCACATCTGCCTCATTTTGAAGGGTGAGTGAAGCATGGTTGAGGGAAGGGGGGGGCACACAAGGAACAAGACCTACTGTTGATGGAAGAAATCCTGCACCAGTTGATAGGTAGTTTATCCCAGTCTTTACAAGGTTTTATACATCCCAGGTGGTGCAGGATTTCTTCCATCAACAGTATGAATAAGTATATGTGGCGAGTCGAGCACCAAAAATCATCGCGGGAATGTTTGTAACATTTAGGAACAGCTCGGCAATTTGAGTGCCATAGACCTTTGGTACCCTTCAAGTGCCTACCCTTTGAAATCCGTTTGGAATTCGAAATCGTCCAAGAAGAATTTGAAAAGTGCAGCACAAACCTCCCTGAACAGTACATCTCAATGACCAAAAATTAGCAAGAGTTGCACAATTCGAGTACTTCATCCCCTTCATCCACTGAAGTCCTACACAAAACCCTGAGCTGAAAACCAGCAGCCATCTTCCTGGATTTCCCACCCTTCGATTCCTCCCAAAGTTGCCACCTCCAGCGAGATGATACTCTTGACTGTTTGAAAGTCCAATTCCTGCGCTTTGCTTCCTTCTAAGATCTTGCAAAGACCTGATGGTTTTTTCCTGCTTGGTGGCTTGCAAACGGTTGTTGGAAAAAAAGAGTATGGCTGCAGCAATCTGCGTGACCATCCAAAATTAAAGATACCCCGGCCGCCATTGTTCCATTCCAAGCACCAGGTAGCACAAGAAAAATTGGATGATTTGAGGTGTGTTTGAAATTGTCTTCTCTGAGGTCACCCAGTCAGTCAACCATGCCTGCAAAGTCAGACGAGTCACCTACAAACTGATCGAAGAGAAGCTTGAACGTCCTATGAAAGAGGTATGAGGCACTGCGCCCGTTGCACCCTTTCAGGGTTTGCTCGTGCTCTTGAATCGAATCATTGATGAGAATTTCTTCGTCCTCATCCTCAGAATTTTGAAACATGGCCAGCCAGGTCTTCGCAAATTCGATTTGCTGTCAACTTATGGGCTTAAGGATACTCTATACTATCGAATCATTTTGAATTTGTCTCTGTTGATGTCTTCTTTCATGGTATAGATATGATTTGTTGTTGTCACCATGTCATACACGATCATACCTTTACCGCCTTTACGTGTCCTTTTTGAAGCAAAGACTCAAGGGCATCTCCTTCAAATGCGTCAGAGTTTGAGAGTCCCGCCGAGTTGGCCCACTCTGCAACGACACTTTGAAAAACGGCGCAGTTCTGTAGCTCCTTCACGGCCTGATCAAAGGATGATTTTGCAGAGAGGAGAGCCCCAGGTACCTATTCCAACCATCAATTTTTGAAGTCAACAATTTTGAGTCACTGCCATGTTTTGGGAATCACGAAAGGACTCTTCATGTTTTCTTCTTTCATACAAGAAGACACGAAATGACCGAAACCCCCACTGAAACCCCTGGATGCCAGCGAACAGGCTATGGGCATGAATCACTTGAGCATGGGAGGCCATCATTACATGATCTTCTATCAGGGCATGAGGCCACATCATACAGTTGGGGCAAGATTTATGATTCGATTCATTAGGCACAAAACCCCTGTTCAACAAAAAAAGGCAAAGTCGTACAGAACAAGTTTCACAGCCCTCAAAATGGTTGGTGACCTTGGTCACCGGAAGGAGGAGATGCCAAAAACACTCACTAAACCACCAACCTTAACTACCAACTAACGGTGGCCGATTCCCGGTTCCCATCCGGCCTTGTTGGAGCAAAACCACCAGCGGTCCTGGAAAAGGAGGTGAAGGCTTTCCGTTGGGATTCGGAAAAATCCCAACACTTAGGGGGAAAACCCGGTGTCTCATTCAAACGGAAATGGCTCGGTTTGTATTGGTTTTAAAAAAAACACCTGAATTTGTTGGCAAATTCTTTTGCCGAAAGCGCAAATTCAGTGGTTGCCGTGATGCCGGCAACAAACCCGTAATGTGTTGGATGTACAATTGTCCATTCAGTTGGAAGTCTTTTGCAGTGGGCAATGAACTCAGAACATCTCAGCAATTGAACTGTTCATGTTCCTTCGTATCTAGATCTTCCCTCATTTCACAACTCGAGTTAAGAAAAGTGTGGCTACAGCCGCTAGCCGTTCCAAGGGAACATGATGTCAGCTTCGAAACGGCCTCTCCTGAGGATTCGGGAGCTTTCGCAGGGCCAGCTGCTTGTCATGCTGAAGCACAGCCAGAGCAGCTTTTGACACCTGGACCCAGCTACTTGTGATCTCCAACAACGCGAAGGACACGTTGAAACACTGCTGGTAAATTTAAGCCATGAAAGGCATTGCCACAGTGCATCTACTGTATGGAAATCCCAGTTCTGCAAGCTTGACACAAAAAGAAGAAGGCCTTCATCTCCCGTCGAATCTCATAGGGGCCATCTATCACATGCATGATGCCGGTGTGGATCATATATTCTATCTGATTATCTGATATTTACACGCAGCAGCTACAAAGGCAGGGACCACACCATTGTCTCCACCATCCGAAGCACACCTTCGAAGCATCTGATAATTTACACTGCGTGCACAAATTTAGGAATGCACGTGCGCGGTCCGCCTCATCGTTGTACCTTAGTCCAGCACATCTGTGAGATCCCGCTGGTGCTCGTGCGTGATAAGTGCTCGACTAATGCAGCAATTAAATGCAAAAAAAAAGTGTTTAAATATACATACCGGTGTGCCTTGCATGTTCCTGCTCCCCCCTCCCCATGATATGGTCACGGATAGTATCACTAGTAGTACTAACGTACTGGTATATAGTAGACTACGTGATATCAATAGTACCATTAGTTCTAGTAATACTAGTGGTGCTTATATATATACATATAAATAGTGGAGAACTGTTTTGATTTTGTTCGTCAACATATAATGCGGACGATTATTTCTTGCGGACGATCCGAAATTTTAGGCAGAAACTCTACGACTCCAGGGGTGACAACACGACGACGAATCAAGGCGTTGAAGGCAACGTTTGCAGCGCTAAGCGTTTAAGGATCGGAATTTTTCCGGGGATGCCGGTTGGCGAATTATTTTGAAATGTTTCTTGCTGTACAATGTACACATGTAGTATACATCTAATGTGAACTGTAAATGTACCAATCCAACCTAGGGTCTTGCGTCTTCAGTGATTCGCGTAAAAAAACTTGCAAACATGGCGCTTGGTGACTTTTTCCTGTAGGCTCGTCACAACTGCTTCAGCCCACCGACTTGCATCAATCTCAGAGAGCTTTGGGTAGTTGAAAGTCTCGTCATCGTCGACAAGGTACTGCAGTCGTCGTACGGCCCGGCACGGTGCATGTGAATCAATGGGGGGGTGATTATTCCAACACATTTTTTTTCGAAGCCCAACGAAAAAAGTTACTGATAATCAGAAGATATCATCAAAGATCATATGTTGACAGCAACTGTTGTAAAGGAGCCAATAAATGTCCCAGCCACGCTCCATGACGCGCACCCCGAAATTCACCTCTCCCTGCTCCGAAAAAGGAATGTCCAATCGCCGTCCTGGGCCATTGCTTCCAAGAGATCCTTGGACGCTACCAAGATCCCTTCAGCTTCCTCTAGAGTGAGCTCACCTGGAAGATTGATCAAATAGCTTGGGCCATGCGAATGATAGAGGGCTGAACCTTTAAAATAAATGAAGGTTCATAAACCCATGAAACTAACCCCTTACTATTTCTGCTGGAGGGTAGCTTTGATAGGGGGCAGCAATCCGATTATAATGATTATCATGAGTTAGAGGATGTTAAAAGTTGTTGGTGATTGGCTCACATGTATGGGATTGCATTGATTTGATGTGGTGTATCTATATATTTTTTTTTCCACAAAAAAAGTAATGACGTGTTTTGTTCATACAGGCTCTTGAGTGAGCTACCTTTTGGCAGCTATTCTTAGAGTACCATCCCTCTGCTAAGCGCCAGAATCTGTAACTGGTTTCCGACTGGTGAGAAGTGAAGTCATTGGCAAAGACTCCTCTCAAAAACTTGAGGGGATCGATTCAATCAGACTGATTCTCAACAGTGTGAACTACATCTTAGCCTTGTCTCCCGGCCAATACTCCACACCCACTTTCAGGCAAACTGCCTGAAACTGACATCAGAAACGCAGGGATGCCTGAAACCTCAACGCCTGCATTCTCCCATGTTCTACAGCACCTTGCGTGTGTTGAATGAAATGCCATCAAGCCTTTTGCCCGGTCCCCAACACCACCTTCGAGAAGTGCTGTCAGGTACTCATGTGACACCTGAAACCGCGTGCGTTGGGTGATGAGATTTATGAGAAAAAAGTGGAACTCCGCTTTAAATGCGGGTACTTGATAGGTACATCATCTATATATGCAAAATTTTATGCGGTGCATAAGCCAATAATCCTTAATGCTTGGTCCATTTGTAGGATTGGGAATGCGCGGAACTCGTGGAGTTGGCTGACTACAGATGGATGAGATTCTGCCAAGTCCACCTCAAAATGACCAGCCCTGTAGCATCTGCGTCAACTGAAAACTGCTCGCTTACCGGAAGCAGATCTCTGGTTTAAGTCTGACAAGTGCCCCCACCACCCGCCTGATGTGTACAAAGTATTTGGCAGCGGCAGGAGAGAATACTACATATATCCATCGTTGACCCAAAGTTGATACAAAATCCTGGCTAAAATACACGCTACGAGGAGTTAAAGCTCCATAAGGCAGCCTCAATGGGAAAATGGTGTTATTTTTTATTGAACTCATACTAATAATGCACCCAAAAAAAAACTAGCAATAATAATTGAACCTGAATGTTGCTGTTGTCTAAATGGAATCTCTTTTTTGCAGGGGGAGCCAGCTTCAGCTTTTACGTTTCGTTGTCGGGTCGGGCATCTTCGGGTCAGCCTCGAAGAGCCTTTCCATCAGCTGCCGAGCTCCATGTCCAAGGCTATCCCGAGCCTTAAGCTGCTGGTTATGTTTTGCTGGATCCGTCACATAAGCTGCTGGTAAAAGCAACCTTCCATTTGCCAACCCAAACAATGCCAACCCATGATCAGGTAATCAACCCTCCTGATCATAGATGATCAGGTAATCAACCCTCTGATCATAGATAACGATAACTTATATAAACACCTTGAGATATTGTTGCCGCGGCTGAGTGGTATGATAAATGCATGCACAGGTAGATGAAGAGAAAGGTGATACATGTGTGACGGTATCATGAAACTATGAACTTATCCATCCCTCATCAAACCACCTAGGAGTGGATGATGAAATGGTAGTCTACCAAGTTCCATCCCAACAGATCACTTCATGTTCCATCAGATTCAAAAACCAAGTAAACCGTCAGTTAAAAGCAACGGTTTATGTGCCAATCCTGCAATTAAGGAACCTTCAAGAGCAAGCGCCAGGGCTCTCCACTTGGTTCTATCAAGCCGTAAACATCCAAGGTGTCCATGCCAGCTTTGGTCAAGAGCGCAACCAGGACTTCATCTACTGCGCGCTCATACCTGCCGCCATCACTTGGATGTTTCCAAAAATAGGGGTACCCCAAAATGGATGGTTTAGAATGGAAAATCTTATTAAAATGGATGATTTGCGGGGAAAACCCACTATTTTTGGAAACACCCACTTCTGAAAGGTTAATTTTTTGTGCGACAGGATGTTCATTGGCGCGCAACTAGATGCAATTATTCCCTACTGGAGAAAAAAAAGGTTTCTATTGCTATGTTAGTTTCTTGCGGCTAACATCCAGGGCTGACCTCTCTTCCGTGCGGTTCATCACAGCGGTCAATATCGTCTTCACTGACTTCAGAAAAGTGGCGCTGTCTCCCGCAGCAGGGGCCTCGGCGGTTTAACAGGTTCCAAGCAGCCAGAAACAAAGGAAGCAAAGGACTCAAGAGAGTGGAACTTGAGATGGCAAATTCAGTTGGTCTCCAAGACCTTGTACGAATGCTGAAGGATAAGTCAAGCCCTGGCCTCTTCAGGCTAGGGGCTAGCTTTCGTGACTGACTATCTGATATCTAAGCCCAAGTGTCCGCTATCCTGCCTAATGAATCTAAGAGGGGCAAGCTAACCAGTAAGAGTTGAAAATGAAGGATAATAGGGACCCTGTGTAATATGTGGTAGTCCTCTAATATTTAGTATACTTCTTTGGAGAAAAAGTTCGCTTGTTCACCCCTGACCGTCAATCGGCAATAACACCAAACCCCTCCAACGGACACCAAAAATTGACCGCATGCCTGTCTCCCAATCATGTCCACCAAAAGCGTACACATGTCCTCTGCAAGAAACCAGGCACCATCTCGCATAACTGGCTAGGTCGCAATCTACCAAAAGAAAAATGAACAGCCGACAAGAAAGAAGCGAAAGAAAACTGAAGCGAGCTCCGCTCGCACCTGGGCGGAAATCACAGGCCGCAGCAAAAGCAGTACCACTTTAATCTACCTTGAAGGTCTACTTAAATGGTCCCTGATGTTAGCGATCGGTGATTAGTAACTGGGGGTTGCATACCATTCAGAATAGTACATAGAGAAACAACTCACCTATTGACCACTGATCGCTTCTTCCCCAAATTGGGATATCGAACTTCACCTTGAAGTGCTTGAAAAAGATATGTATCTCTTTGTATACATACACTATATACTGTATATACATGTATTTATATTCCATGAAGCTGGGACAAAATTAGGAAACAGTCCCATGTCCATGATGTCCAGGTACAGCTATGAAAACATGCCTGGAAAAGTAGCTCAAAATGTCTTCAAAAGATTCAAAATGTGGCTATATTAGGCTGGAGCTTTTTTGGTCTTTTCCAAGCTGGCAATTGGCAATGCAAGCTGAAAAAAAAACATCCCAAAAAGCTTCCACTACCTTTCTCCTTCCTAAGCTGTCCCAGTGTATCCGCTCAAATTGCCATCTTTTAATGGCACTTGATCCACATCACGTTTTCTACCTCATACCAGCATACTGGGCTTCAAAGTGTGAAGGTTACTGGGGTTTCCAGGCATACTTTTCACATCTTGCAAACAGAATTGTAAATTGCGAAAGGACTTTACAAAAAGCTGCCGAAAAAAAGGTTGCAAACCTGTTCGCAACGGGAAGGGCCGCAAAAGCATTCAAACATCAGCATTCGACCACTAGGTCATCACATGACACATGAAAACAGTTGCAAATTGTGGTGTTTTGACAGCATGGTTCCTTTGCATCTCTATACTGGGCGCGCCAAAGTATGTGTCTTTTCCGCACTCTGGCTCCACAACCACCACCACCACCAGCACCACCACCACCACCACCACGACGGCTACGGCGACGAGGACCACGACTATGACACCCAGGATGACGGCGTGAGGATGGCCACAACGACGACGATTTCGACGGCGATGAGACGAGACGCGCCGCAAACGTTGTAGGACCAGGGCAGAGAGGATATCACACTCAAGGCACTTTTTTTTGACGCCAGTGCTCAATCACCCTCACATGCCAATGCTGAATGCCGCTGTGGGTTGTTTGTGAAACGGCTCCTGGGAAATATTCGTGATGGGCTTGCCAATTCCAAGAAATTGCAAGGTCTCCAACAACACCTGGAGGCTTGGCTCCTCACGCGTGGCAAGGTCTCCATTCAGCACCACCCCAAACAAACACAAGTCCACACTTATTCACACCAAACCCCATGTGTTAAGGGGCTTACTGTGTTACAAGCAAGCTACTTGGGAAAGTTGGGACCTGACTTATTGAGCAATATGGACACAGTGCAATATTAAGCTCAGATTCATAACCCCCCCATGCCGTTTAATTCAGCGGTCCCATGTTAGCAGTTATTAGTACCTGGAACCTGAAACAACCATTTTTGGTTGTTTCAGTTGGATGATTTCAAATCTTTACATGGAAAAATGGTTGTTTCACCAAACATCCATTGCAAACTGGTTGTTTGGAGTTCCAGGTACGTAATACAGTAATTCATAATTGATGGCTACCTTTGTGGGCACCCTCCAAATGAACAAAAGGGATGATTTTTCCGGACTGGACATTAAAGACTTCAGACTGTTGCAATTAGCAGTGGGTCAGTACTTACCATGGCAGGGAGCAGGTTGACATCGTGACCTGAGCATGAGTAGGTGATCGAAAGTGTTGATCGCAACTTCTGCTTTGGCAGGGTCACCCCCATCACTCTTCACCCAACCTATATGAACAGACCCAAAAAGAACGTTCAAAAAACACTATTCCTGATCACACCCAAAGGAATCTACGTTCATTGCAGGTACCTGTGTTTCCATCCCCTCGGTATAACGTGGCTCCTTGCAGGCATCTTTCACCATCTCGCCAATGAGCTTGCCGGTCGGAAGCATGGATGACAGCTCACCACCAGCACTCAGCACGCAAAGCACGCGCCTGGTTGCACTCAGAAATGGTTGTAAATATGGCCAACAATGGCAGCATTCTCACCAGCTCTTCGGCTGAATCATTGAGATACTGGAGATTTATGTAGGGGATCTAACGGGATATCCCCCAAGGTTGACTTGGCTCATTCAAGTCAAGCTTGGGAGTCAACCATACCATGGGCACCGTTCTTCTCCCATGGGGTGGGGAAACCTGAAAAAAACAACAAAAAACTTCTTTCACTGGCAGTCCGAATCCTGCCCTAGTTGAGAGATATAGGTAGTTTTAGTAGTTTTACGGTGAACTTAAAAGAAAATAGGCTTGGACATCTAGTATTCGCCGCAACTTCGATGCCTCACTTGCGGGCTTCCAGGAGCTGAAACTGATGCAAGATGACCTCGTTCTCAACACAGCCAAGTCCAAATTAGAGGATGGCCAGTGTGCAAAATGAAACCTGTTGATTTCAATCCATCCCTCGTTCCCAACACCTGCAACGGTTTTTGAAGGAAAAAAATGATGTGAGTGCAAGACCCAAAGGCAATACCTTATTCTCTTCGCCTTCATGATCCTTGCCAAACAAAAGTTTGAACATTTCTTGTGGTTTCCTTTAAATCGTCTCTTCCTGAGGATCTCCTGTTGCCCGTTGAAAGTCTCACTCCAGTCATCCAAGTTACGCGACCTTTGCCAAATATAGGCTGAAATCATTGCTTTCACCTCCAAGCTGAGGGGGCAGATGGAGACACGGTTGAACCACGTGGCAGGAAGGAGTGAAGAGGTATAATATATGGGTGTTTCCTAAAATAGTGGTACCCCAATATGGATGGTGAAAATAATGGAAAACCCTATTAAAATGGATGATTTGGGGAGAAAACCCACCATTTAAGGAAACATCCATATAGATGTACATAGAATGGTTGAGAGCTTCCTGATATGCAGTGTCCTCCACTGAAACTGGAGTTAACCAACACGCTTTGTGACCTTGCAAAAACACGCCAACTTGGCGGTGTTTTGAACCCGTGTTTTCCACCAGAATCATCCTTGGAACCTGATCGCCATCCATTTACAAATGGTTGTTTCAATTGGATGTTGAAACAAATCATTACATGAAAAATGGTTGCTTCACAAAACATCCATCAAAATTTGGCTGTTTAGGGTACCAGATCACAATCATTGACAAACCACGGATTGACAAACCTCTGGCTATCCAATTGGAGCTTTTTGGTCCGATCTTGGCTCAGATCACGGCACCTCAGCCTCCTCCATCAATTTCGTAATGAAGGGACCTGGATTCAGCTCGTCAATACAAAAAGGACATGAAAAATGTAAAGACCAACAAAAAGACACTAGCAAAACAAAACCTATATGGCCTATAATGTGTATGTCTTGGTGAAAGCATGTTCAGTCAAAACATTTTAAAAAACATCCTGCGGTTTGGTAAAGTACAAAGGATCTGAAAAATCAAGATCACCGATTTTGAATGTCAAAGACAAACATGTCACATGGGTAAGTTGAACTACTCGATTCCCTGACCCAGCATTCAGTGTATTGTGATATCTGGCTTTGCCCAGACGGCTTCAAACAGTCAAATCCTACCATGCTTCCATCCCGACCCCGAGCTATCATTCAGACGAAGTGCTCAAATGCTTCAGAAGCTTCTGAAACGCTTCCTGGGTGTTTAGCTTCGGCTCCTTCAATTTCGCGTCCAGTGTCTAGGTACACTGGGTGACACTCAAAACATCTCAAAACAAGCGCCAAGGTTTCCAAGTTCATTTAAAAAGCTGAGGAGAGTCCTTGGGAGCTTCCCCCCACTCAGATGAGTCGCGAGAAAAACCCTGAATCCCATCCTATTGCAACAGTTGTTTGATAGGGCTGCCCAACCCTTGCATTGACTTTTCGTGGCTCATATCATATGGGCTTGAGATTCAGACTTTATCCTTTTAACGGTCCGCGCCTGGTCAATGCATGCCTTCAATCATAGCACTAAATTTCTCTTCAGCATCGGCAGCATGTCTTTGTCTTCCTCTGATTCCTCGAAAAGGTCTCACCGAATCTGAGCAGTACAAAAACTTGCAAGCACCAATCCCTAGTGAACGGTCATGTCCTGTAAAGATTTCTCTTGTACAAAAATATTACAAATATATTGTACCTGTATGGTGGTTTATCAGCTTGGCGAGTGTGAAATGAACACAGTCAGCTCAAAGAGCCAGGGGTGCTTAGGTTGACTACTGGTCCACGAACCTACGTTTCGTGCAGACTCAGTTACACAATGACTCCAAAAACAAACACGAATCAACATCTAAATGAATGGACACCCGACCCTTCTTAGGCTCAACACTTGCATGCAGCCTAGAGTCCTTCAGAAGTACGGCGTAACCTTGCTGCGAGGGCCAAAAGGAAAAAACATGGTTTGGTAACACTTTTTGGCATACTCCCGCAAAACTAACGACCGGAACCTGAAAAATCACTCGAGAGTAGGAAGCGGAAAATCATCTACCTAGCATCTTTCTTGGGCTTCCAAGCTAGTTTAGTTTTGGGAATGTATCATTAGCCATGGATTGCAACCAATTCTTTAGAACCAATGCTTTCAGTACCACTTCTACACAAGTAAAGTCGCATATCAAAATAATACTTAACCCCACTGTCGAGCTAGGAAAACTAGAGACCAGAATACTAGGGGCTTATCAACTTTAAAGGGGTCATTATATTACCAACCCAAACAATGCACTATTACTATTATAAGGGAAATCCCCAAAACAAGTAATTTAATGACCCCTGCTTTATGAACCTTGCGTTCCGTCCTTCCAAAAACACATCCTTTGGCTTTTCACCTTCCAAGGTGCTTTTGCCCACGGCCTCTACGGTTTCAACCTGCTCCAGCCAGGCCTTGTGTGAGATTTCAACCTTGGTGCTTCACCAAATCAAGGGATATATGAGATCTATATGATCAGTATTAAGGGCCCGTTTGGAAAGGCGAACCAACGGATATTCCGAATTTCCTCAACTTGGCGAAGAAACGTGGGGTCACACACAGTGTGCACAATATCCTGCACCACCGAGCCCTGTAACCAACGGGATAAATTACCTACCAACTGGTTTATCCATGAACAGTCTCGCCACATCCTATCCAAATATCTGCCGAGTTTTGAATTTTGTCTTGGAATCCAATTTTTCAACACATTGCCAAGTGCCAAGGAGCCGAAAAGAGTTGTTGCCAAGTGTTCTGCAACTCCACTTTCAAGAAACTGGCCTTTTTGAAAAGGGCAAAAATCTCCATCAATCTTGATGGCTTCGGCTTTGTGTCCTTCTGCGCCTTCTGGATCATCTGCTTGTGGTATAACTTGGCTGGATCTTCGATCTGTGGAACTCTCAGCTTCATGATTTGTAGTTGCTGGGATCAAAAAGGTGTCCCCGACAGAGAAATGGACTTAAAGGCTTTCAAACTTAATCTATCTATATCTATCTATGTAAATTGTATAAATCAACGTTGATGTGTGAAGCATGGTAATGTCAGGGGACCAGCGTTGATGCAAATGTCAAGGAGCTTCAAAGGCAACGCTGCCCAAGATGTTGTGCACCAAAGCCTGCCAAATGCACGGGCTGTGCTGCAAGCGTGCCTGTGCTTGCATGTACAGTGGTGGTCATATGGGGGTGAACCCTAAAATGGTGGGTTTCCCCAACAACCATTGGTTTTCCTACTAAAAATGATCACCACTTGGGGTGTGAAATGGGGGTACCACCATTTAAGGAAACACCCATATGGTTCCTGCACTTCATCGTATGACACCAGCTGATTTCATGGATTGTGACGCAAAGTACAGAAACGTATTCACAAGTACAGATACGCATATACACATCCGTATCATGTGCATTGCGTGCAGTCAAGTCTGGATATACACGTGCACCTATATACCTGAATCAATAGGTGAATAGATAGATCCTATGGATACATGGATACAGTAGATACACAGCTACCAGCTACTCAGGCACGTAAACACACTCAACTCAACTAACTGGATACATCCATACGCATTCAGCATAAATTCCCTGGACCCATGCATCTTTGCTGGCGATTCAAATTCGCACACCCGAACTTGGAATCTAAATCAATATATGGAATCTGAATATTGAAACTGTTGATTAAACTCGCGATCATGATCGGTCCACAGTCGCAACGCTTGTTTTGGTTCATGCAAACGCATGGAACATTCAAGGTGAGAATAATACCATGATGATTCAATAGATGTGAACTGCAGCTGACTCTATCCACTCAGATCATGCCTTTGAATCATCTTCTCGATCCGCTCCTATTCCAAAGAAACCAGCGGCTAGACCGCCCACACCTGTCCTTGGCTAATTGAAAGGAGTCCCAAGGCATAAGTCAACCAACCCCACCCTTTCCGACGTCACCCCAGAAATCGCCCAGCGAACAAATATGGGGACTATTACAACCACCATTTTCCCGTGCCGAGGCAGTAGTGTTTGCCCATATTTCTGGAGAGGGTACATCAGGCTATAGTTTCAACTATGAATTTCATGATTCACAAACAATAGCATCCAAACTTGAATCTACCTTCATGTGTTTCGATCCATCATTTGAGTGCCGCTGCTGAACTAAGCCTCGGTTGACGGTCTTTCCAACCTTTTCATAGTGCCAGTCTTGACTTCTTGTGCTTGGGTCAAAGCAGATGGCGGAACTCTCAGAAGGTGGTTTAGTAAGGGGCGATTGATCAACCAATACAAGGGAGTTCTGCTATCTACTTCGGCCCACGAAAAATTTTGGCCTAGGCACCGTTGTGGTGTCCCTTCAGCTGCAAAGAGAACTGACACCAGATCTTCAATGCGATTTTTTCCACCTTGGTGCCACTAGCCTGAGGGGTACAACCTTAGCATAAAGGTTGCCTACCCTCCAGGGAACGAGAAAACATCTCCCACCGTTCACGGGAAGTTCTCAAAAGTGCCGGATTTAGGAGGGGATATGTGATATTTTCCCAGTGAGGGTAACCATTTTGTGCCAAAAATCAAACAAAACTCGTTCACCATCTTTTGGATGGAAAAGGGCGCCTTTTTATGAAGATTGAGCTGGACAATTATTCTGGTGACCTGCGGAAAAGAAAGAAGGGACCTCCAAAAAAGAATACAAATGAAAAGATTCTTTTTGACTGCTACTTGGACTGGGAAACACCAAAGGTGTACAGGAGTCTGAGAGTATAGTGTATGGACTATCTTTTTGCAGAAAGATCACAACCAATGACAACAACCCAAAGAATTGCTGCAGCAAGGGTCAGCTGCGTCAGTACATGTACCAGCTCCCACTTCACTTCGGGATCACAAAATAAGGCCGATGGGGAAACGAAAAAATGTATATATGGCACAGCGGCACAGCGAAAACTGTCAGGTAGACCCCATTAAGATTGACACGAATCGACTAGGGAGTGGATACAAATCAGTGGAGCAGAAACAACTCAATCTACCAATGCTTAATATGATCTCAATATTGCTATCGCCTATCCCTTTGAGCACCCTAATGATTGGGTGGCCAACTCAACAATATCTCTGCAACATGGCCCTCATCATCCCTCACGAATATAGATCAAGCAGCCCAATAAAACCTTGAAGATGGTGTCACGCACCTCCTCCTGCATCTTCTCCAAGGCTGGTCTCAAGTCGAGCAAGGCTTCTTTCAGGTGAGCATCACCTTGGCCAAAGGGTGTGAGACACCTAGGACCTAAATTTTCAACCTAAGCAAACTGGCACTGCTGAATACTTTACTTACCACCAACCAATCAGAAAACTATTGAAGGCATCCAATGAGAGCTGGATAAAAGTTGTGGAGGTCCATGTGTTTATCCCAATTGTGACCGGGACGTTTGGGACGTTTGGGACAGCTTGGAAATGAAATTCAGCAACCCAAGCCGCCGATGCTTGGCACTTTGAAGCTCACTGGCTCCAAAAGCTCGGTGAAATTCCTGACATCTGACGGAAGGACATGTGTCAAACCGGGATTCTGGGATTATGAATATGTGTAATATAATATATATATATATGGCTATCTCTATATATATATATGTATTTACAAATATCATGTATATATAAGATAGAAAGAATTATGTGAATAAACAAATACGTAAACCATAGATGAATTTTGAAAAAACAAATAAATAGCTAGATAAACAAACAGACAGATAGGAATAAACATATACACATATATACTTGAAGAAATACATAAATTGATAGATAAACGAAATGAACAAAGAGATGGATGGAGGTGGATAGACTTTTAAAGAACAATAGCTATATCAAGGTAGATTTATATAAATGGAGACGTAAGCGGATGGAATTAAGAACCCTCACAATGATTCACAAGAATTCGCAATGATTCACAGTATTGCTCTGTAGTGCACATGTATATATGATATTTGTTATACTCTATATAATATTGTGTCATACACGTGTACATGTGTATGAATTTTGCGCACATGACATCATTCTTTAGGATTCCTTTGTTGGGGGATTTGCACCACACTTGCGAATCGGTTGCTACCGGTATCAGCTGTTCAAACAAGAAAACGCTATCGGTCCGTGTCCAGAGTACATAGGCAATCAACCTCACCAAGTGACTTATAACTATGACTAGGGAAAAGATGTGTATTTATATATAATCATATATATATATGTGAATCATCATATATATATATATACCTGTTTATAACCACTGTTATAAGTTAGAATGGACGTATTTCATGTGATTATCAACTGAGTCCTTCAAAACACTCGCAAAGTTGGGAGATATACCCTTTCTAAAACTAACATAGCACCTGAAAATAGGGTTCCCAAAAGGAAATATCATATTCCAAACATCCATTTTCAGGGGCAAGCTGTTAGTTTCAGGGAGGGTAAGCGTAGCTATTCTTTTTGCTGCACAAGAAGACCTCTTGAAGTTCAAGCTTCAAAACAAGAGTCTGGTCGACAAGTTGGCAAGCAAAATTCCTGGAAGAGGGGCAACCAGGAAGTACTCAAAGAACAGAGGTTGTCAAAGTTCCAAGTGGATAGACTGATAAACCTCTAAACCAAAAAAAGGCCTAAGGAGGCATAGTTCTGATATGGTGCATAGATGGAAATGGAAAAACTCATCAACACTCATTCATTCTACCTGTGTCTTTTCTGTGTCAATTTCGCGCACATACAGGGTTCAAAAATTCACAACGCCCCGCTTTGATTCCCCAAGTGCTGGATAACATTTTTCGGAACAAAAGCCCGAAAAGCGAAATCAAAGATTGTTTAACCACAAAAGATGCCACATTGAAACTTCAAGCCAACTTTCAGTTCCACACATTTCCACGCACTGCAGGCCTGACGACCTTGATCCACAGGGCACTACCTTGCGCAGCATTGCTGCTAAGGAGGGCTTGAAGTCCATGCAGTCCATGGCCGGATTCATCCTCATACAGATCTCTCAGCTCGCCAAGCGCAAGTGCACGGAGAACATGCTCCTGGACGATTCTTCAGGTGGTTCCTTTTACTTCACATGAGCGCTCACTCAGAGAATCCAGGACCAGAGAAATGAGCTATTCATCGTCAGCTAGAAATGCACAATGCCATTCCATGAAATCATGCTTGGTCAATAGAGATTCCACTGGATACTAATAAATAACAATAATGATAGTAGTAAATGACCCCTGAGTCTCAAGAATATAAGCCCCGTCTATAAACAAAACAACAAGGAACTTTAAATTCAAAGCATGAATCAGAAGTGGAATTCATTGCAAAGCCGAGGTACAATTGAGATATCTTGAACACAAAGGAATCTGGCAATTTCCAGTACTTCGTCTCTTCAAAACGATTGCGCTGGCAATCAACAGAATCATAATGACTTTGCTAGAGCTACGAGGGTTACGTTGAGCAATTCAGTGAGGGCTGATTACTACTTGCCACTAGTGTGTCCATGGAAGTTAAAGTAGTAACTGGGTCTTAGGTTGGGCTGTAATACCGATATATATATATATATATAGGAGTAATAAGTTGCTTGAGTACCTACAGAGTCGCAGTTTGTGCCATCCGAATCACATAGATATTGGGGCCAAACTTCGAAACTTCGAAACCGTCGCTCATGTGCACGTCGCCTGCACATCCTTCATCACTTCATCCAAGTCTTGAGCTTTCGAGATCGGCGTGGCATTTTTGATATCCACTTCTTCCTCACGAGATCCTTCCTGTGTTGAGGGTCATCAAGATGCCATCACAAACAAAAATGCCAAACTCTCAAGCTTTGGAATAGAACCGTAACACAAAAACAGATGTCAACATGAAGACAGGTGCAAATACAAAGCTCCCAAATGGTCTACGGGTGGAAAAGACTGTCTAAACAACTATTAGACTATGTCCACTTGGGGATGATAAGTCTAAAGCTCAGGGAACACCAACCAAATCAGGATTTCTGCCATCGAAGATCTTCATGTCATGCTCTATGTGAAGTATGAGGGGTTCACTCAAAAGCTACAAAAACAAAACAGCATAAATGTATACGGCCCAAAAATTGACGCTGCTAGTTGTGATTCATGGCATACACATTCATTCCCGAAGGCCTTCTGCAACGTTGAGGATAACTTCCGTCTAAATCTCAACCAAGAAGCTTCCGTGGAGTCCAATCTTCTCACTTTAAGCTTCTGTGACAATTCCTTCAAAACATGCCACGAAGCTAAAGTCAGAGTGAACGTTCCCAACACTGATCGCTACCAAAAACCCAAATAAAATACTGTCGCGGAAAATCAGCGACTGAATTCCATAAAGCTGCCTTGTTGATCAATAAATACATCTGCGTCGTGGATGAATCAAACTGGTGTTGCTGGGGCCCACATGTTTACCGTCCACACAAAGCAACAACACGACCATGACAGCAGTCTTCACCCAATCTGGGAATTCCACGTGACAAGGCCACAAGTGGAATTGCTTTCAACCTATGACCATTGAGACTCAGCCCTATCGACCTTTCAGCCACGACAAAAACCATCTTACTTTCCATCATACTGGCTGTTTGATAGGGATCCTTACAATGGTTTATTCTACACTGGCCGTTGAAGTAAATCCCCACATAACTGGGTAGTATAATCCCATAACCAAAGTTTTTTTCATTTCTCGTAGCAACCTGCCTTCAGCACTTCACAGGTGTAGCTGCAGCTTCCGATTCCTTTCTTCTTACTCCTCCAAAGCCCAAGCTTCAGGGGTAGGGTTACCTGAGGACCTGAAACCCCCATCAACACGTGCAGAAAGAAGGTGCTGAAAAACTTAGGGCCACTATTGGGCTTACGAAGTGTTTATGAACCTCCATTTACTGACGCAGGTGATCTTGATGGGGTTAGGTTGGATGGTTCGGAATGTCATGACTTTTGCTATTTAAGTTCTTCCACATACTTCATGAATCAGTTTGCCCTCACTCAGTTCTCGGAAGTAACGATGCACCAAAGAAGCAAGCACTTTCACCCATGGTATCTGAAATGGTGATTACGCACAATGACACATTGCGAGCTATCAACTGGCTCTCCTCGGCCGCTCTACCAGCACCAAACAACCTGTCACTTGTCACTGGTCAACGTTTCACGGCAGGGCACAAAACTTCAAACAAAATCTTGCATCAAACGTATCTTGAGATCCATTGAATCTTAAATCTATGTAGCTGTGTAGCTTAAAAGCCTACACCCTGTGAAATTGAACGGGCCGAGCTCGGTCGCTTTCGGCGTTATGTTGTTTCAGATCCACTGATTCGGCTGAAAGTCTGGACCGTCCACTCCCGAAGAATTTTCCAAGGTCTTGATAGAACTTCATCTTCCCAAATGAAACCAAACGATTGATGATATATCATAGATAATATATGCTGATGAATCTTTATAAACATCATATATCATATGATCGATGTATTTCATGTAGTTGTCACATTTTTTTCCAATTTTTGGACGGACTCGAGGCCTGGAAAGTAGTCTGTTTTTGGATTTGGCGGTCCAAATAGCCTTCCAAGCACATAGATTGCAAAGTAGCCTTGCAAACAGGACATCGGCTGAGAGAGCCTTAGCGGTTCCACAGTGAAATGAAAGGAAGGACGAAAAAAGTGGACTTCACGGGTTGGAGTCCAACGTGAATGTGGCAACAAAGCTTGGCCGCTTATTACTGCTTCACTGGTCCCCTCCGCACGATCAACGAAGTTGCATCGCTTGGGACTAGCGTGTACGATGTAAGCCCTCTTGAACAAATGATCCTTGAAGCACTCTTTTGGAGTTAAAAATCATCCGATCCGCATAAATACAATCATCAATCCCCTGACAAAAGGTCTGCTCATATTGGAATCAGCACCCTCTGAAAAAATACTGGCGTTATGTGACTGATTTAACTGACCTAGTCATCAGAACAACTGATTACCTAATAGAAGCATTCCCTTCTAAGAGGTCGGATGCTTCATAAATTCATATATAATAGCGTCCAAGCAGCAGCTTCTTGTATTCCTTGATGACTGGTGTTTTCTGAAGCTCTCCACAGATCGCATCAAAGACTGTGATGCACTCCCACAGTGCCTGACAATTGCTAAGTAGTTTGTAAGCACAATTTTTCCAACCTGCAAGCTGATTGTAAGGGAAACCCTATTAGGTCCTTAGTAACCATACTACAGTAATCACTTACAGTAGGATCATTGGGGGAGCCGATCCTCCAAGTACACCTGGTTCAAAGGACCTCTATCTGCTGTTTGACTTGACAAAACATGGGACCGCATCGAGAGATTCACCCATCATTTACACTCCTTCAAAGGAGACTTGCATTGGAAATCATCAATTTTTGTTTGTTTCGTTGTTCCAAACCTTGGACCTTGGAAGTGCTAGATAGATACACTTCGAACCATCCATTTTGCAGGTGTTTCCACGCGCTGTTAGTTTTCAGGGTCCCGGGTAATTCCAGCCATCGATCCACCTCTGCGTCCGCGGCACCTACAGAGGACGCTTGGAAAAAAGTCCCATGATCTTTCAAGATTTGAAGCCGTATACTTACAGGGCCTACAGTATGAATCTACTATGGAACTTGAAAACCATCACCTGGAAAAAGAAAGCACAGAGTTCGGCGATTGTAGAATTCTGGCCGAGTCCAACTGTGGCCAAAGCATGTCTTCAAGATACTCAACCCACAAAGACATGTTCTCTCATCACTCAATGACCACTCAAATACCCTACAACATGAGACATGCGGTTTTGCAAATGAAAGATCACATAAAAATCACCCAAGCAAAACCAACAACCTCAATTCTGTGTAAATTTGATCAAATCCTATCTTTCCACCACGCAGAACACTTCTTAGGGCAAACAACTCTGCCTTCGCGGCGTGGATCGTTTGCCAAGTCTTGGTGCAGAGCCGCCAGAAAACCATCCAACGGCTCCACCTCGCCCAGATTCATCAAGCGCCCTGTCCTTTTCAACTGGAACTTCCCATATGTTTGAAGCAAGAAACATAGAACTGAGCTCTTTCGAAAAAACATCAATGTTGGAGGTGTAACCCTTGAACTACTGTACAATGAACCTTGTATGGCTCGTGGAAATTCTCTGAGGTCGTAAAGATACATCTACCCAGAGGGACAAAGGTCTTTCTATTCATGATTCTTCGGACGTGAGTACAGCATAGCGAAACTAGGTGTGAGACATCTACCCAGAAAAGGGTTTGAAAAAAGGGTTGAAAGAGGCACGCATCCTGGGTTTGTCAATCCTTCGCAAAATCTGCTGTGAACCATTTTCGTGGTTCAAGGGTCCAGTTGAAAAATCCAATTATACCAGACCACTAGAAACCCACATTGCCTTTGACTTTTTTGTGTCTCGTTTAGTGTCTCGAAGTCGCACCTTGGACTTCTCAAAGAGCTGACAAACAACAAGGCCCTTCGTTGGCCTCGAGTCGGGGCCAGCTTCACAACTGTTCATAGGTGCTATGGGGGTTTCCAAGTTCCGAAACATGGAGAATCTTCATCCCTTCCATTCCCAAAAATCCTTGAAATGGGTACCACCCACCTTGGTTCAAAAGTATCTTGGAGGGTATTCAAACCCTTGCTACTGGGTTCATGACCATGATATAACTTTAACCCCAGTTGAATGTTAACCCTTTTCGATTTTTCACTAGCGAGAAGGCGACAGAAGAGTGGTGCCAGTTGCTACTAAAATCGGGGGTTTGACACATGTATCGGTGGTCAACATTTCTTGTTAGGCCCGTTGTCACCTTTCGTACCATTCGGTACTCGACAAGTGCAGCTTGGAAACTTCTGCGAGGAACAGGCGGTCTGCATCTGCTATTTCCAATAATTCAATCCTATCTCTTGTTGGCCTATCTACCGATATTTTGAAAGCGGAGATAGATACTGTGTACCTGCCATAAACCTCTTTTGACCAGGAGACGTAAGTTTCACCTCCTCCTCCATGTGGACATCTGTTGAGCTTCCACCAAAGAGGTCCCGCATGATTCCAGCACCTCTCTGCAAGATACTTTCGGACTTCTTCAGCATAAATTTCCTCGATGAAAAACCGCGATACATCCATCCAATGCGCTGTGAAGGTGACAGAAAAAAAATAGGTTGTTAGTTGTTGGTGCTTTTTCGTGCGTACTTGGGTACTCTGAACTCCAAATTGTAACAGTTCAGTTCAGATCTATTACAATCAAACACAACTATTAGCCAAAAGGCCATACACAGATATATATATATATATATACATTTAGACACACAGAGAGAGATACCTACAGGGATTCTGAGGCTTATCATAAGAGCTCATCAAACTAGGTTTTGGATCGTACATGTTCCCTTTGCCTGAAGCCTTCTTAAAAGTCGCAGGCAACCAGGCCACCAAGTCAAACGTCTCACTGCGACTTGCCTCATTTGGACTACTAGTGTAAGTCTTCAGCCACACCCGTATCAACGCGCACAGTGTCAATAAACCTGGAAGTCATGTCCAGGAACATGCCAATCAGGAACTAAAGCTCTATTTTGTGACCAGGCCCACAAAAGCCTTGTCAATGCTGTTCATGGACAAAATTCTGAAGCAGTTGGGAGGGTCAAATTTGTAGGTTACTGTATCTATGATATAAGCGGGTGCAGGATTGTCCATCAACAGTATGATGACCAAGAATCAACTTCACCTCTCCTGTCTCATCTTGCTTCACGCGAAGACGTCCATGAAAATGACCTCGAGAAGCTCTGGTCAATTCATGTACCTCATCGCCAAAGTTGCCAATGCAGAAGAGCGAGTCGCCTACAGTCAGAATTACTCGCTGAATCTGGCAGAACTGCTGGAAAAATGCACATCTGGGGCTGGATAAAGGGTTTTCCTCCAGAGGATGAGATGCTCAGTGACCCATAGACCTATCATAGACCTAATAAGTAAGGGGTGGGTAATTCATTGCAATAGAACTGTACCTCCATCAATTGGCCAATTGGCAAGTCATGGGATAGTTGCAGGTCTCGGAGTTGGACCATCATTTGGAAAGGTATAATGTTCTGGCATGATTCGTTTTTTGAGTCAGTTGCCTCTGTCAACAAATCTACTTTACATGGTGAGATCCTCGGTGAAGTTGCTGCAATCAAAGAAACATCATGGATGCTCCATGCAAGGAGCAATCTACCAAAACTTTGTTTTTTAAAGCAGCAGAGTTACCATCAGAGGAAGCTCCCTTGCAAAGAGCATGCACAGCAACTTCCATGGAATCCTTCTCCATCTTCCTATACGCTGCATGGTAGATCCCATGCAGTGTATGTCGTACAAGCTCCTGTCACACTGTGAGAGGTTGAGATACCCCGGCATCACTTCTGTCAATGAAATTCTTCCCATGTTTTGGGCTAGGAAAATTGCTAGACTTTTGGAACCATGTTCATGGGGACAGTCCTCCATGGACTTGACACTTCTGGTCAAAGCACCAGGGACAAGCCAAATAGTTTCCTTTCAGGCAGGTCATGATCTCTATGGTCTACTTGCAAACTTCTGGTGTCTCCAAATCCATCTTCACTTTGCTTCTGGGTTTGAGATGCTCACTCCATTCATCGATGCTTTCCGCTAGCCAGATTTGGTACCAGTAGGGAAATCACAAAATTGGGGGGAATAACCGGGCATCATGGCATGCATAACATTAGTTTGTTGATCAAATGGGAGCATTGCATGGCCCCGGAATTCCAAGGAGAAAGGGTTGCGCAATTCGATATGTTCACCCAAAAATGTCGATGAGGTCTTCATGTGAGTTGCACCATATCCAAACATTCCAAGTGAAAGCATCTTGCAGAGATTGAATGTGTTCAATAGTGGCCCAAAAACAGATAGAGGCAAACGAATAACCAGCCACTACAAGCATTTCGGAAGCCATATATGCCACTTGTGGTGTCTTTTCTGTCGAAGGCTCCAAAGCTTCAGGAAATCTCAAGAGCAATGCAACAGGAAAATTCGGGTTTTCTGTGTTACCCTCTGCCAAACTACATAATACGACTTCCTGTATGGCAGACCCTTACAACTTATAATGGCTTCTCTTGGCTTGTAGATACTGAAGTAGTTTTTTACCCTAGGCATTAAATAATGAACAAGGCTGAACTGATCACTGCTCACTTCCGGTTGAGTTCCGAGTCTCGGCTTTCTCAGATTTGGTCTCTTTCAATCTACATTTCACTTCTGCTCCATTTGGTTTTGCTTCCACAATGGTGACCTCCTGACCCAGCCACTTCTTCACGTCCTGGTGCAATCATTCAAGTTTGTCACAGTCCTGTGGGGTCCTTCCCAAAGTTTAAGCTGAATTGATGTACCAGCACCATGAACACAACTTCAAACGTGGGACAATGCTGAGATCGAGAGCTTGGTATTACCACCATTACACATGTCCATCATCAGGAAACGGAATTAGTCATCTGCAGTTTCTAGAAGGGTATATACAGAAAAACTCACCTACATGAAGTTCCCAGTTCCCACTGTTTTCCCCTTCCATTGCGTTTCCCCGCCATTTTCCTTGGGTTTCTTCGTTTTCAAAGCATTTTGCACCACTGAGGCACAAGACACGACCTGCACCGTCGTGCCTTCTGTCAGACCATCGCTGGAAGACAACGGCGATTCCCACGGGAATAACGCCGTTCCAGTCATGGCCTCCCTTCAAAATTTGTTGCCCTTGAGCTGAACGGAGCGTCAGACCAAATCTGAATCCTGCACTGCACCCGTTGAATCTTCCAATCATTAACCGTGAAATAATGGTGAATGATCTATAGTGTATCTTGGGATGCTCCACTGCTATCGGGAAGGGGAGCATCCCAAAGTACATGTCAAAAAACATCGCAATGGTTTGGAACTCAAATACATGCAAGTATCATTGAAATGGCATGCTGTGGCCTTCAAATTGATAATAGTAGGGCTAGTTTTGGCCAAAGAAATCAAGTGCGGTACTTGCACTGCTGACCACCAATGACAAATCCCAACCAAACCCCCACTACCACCAGCATCACAACCGCAAACTAAACCAAAGGAGGACGACAACCTCTCTTGGCGTTCCTGCTTGTCCACTATTGTTGCCTGCTGTTTTACAGTGTTATTTCACAACAATTGTTGCATATAGTGCAAATATGCACCTTTACCAACTCACTATTGGGACACGAGATGCTGTCGCTGTGAACCAACCATCTGTACCCTAACCATGAATACGAACACCTCCCACGAAGCGGGCACCATTGCTTTTTTCTGTGTGTGATCGTGCTGCTGGGGCACATGTCCCGGGCCGTTCGCCCTTCAGTCAGCTGATCCTACACGAAGTGGACAATCCAAATACGTGAAATTGTTTTTTCTGTCTTTTTTTTTTTGAGCTCATGCCGTGCGCGCTCGAGGCTCAGACGGTCATCAAAACGTTTGGTCTTTGATTGGCTATTCCCACATGTTGGAGAATAGGTGAGAGCAAAAAGCAAGGTGTCTTCAATCAACACAAACACACAAACAGCAAACAACAACCCAACAAAAACCAAACCAAAACAACCCGAAAAGACACCCAGGAAACAACGTGAAACACTACGCTTTCAGAAAGTCCCCAAGCCGCTCAGTACTGCTTCGCGATGACATAGCAAATCCCACTCATAGATGTCCCAAGTGACTCAAAGTCCTGAAGCGCATGTAGGTGGTGGTCCTGTATCATCCCAGTCATGAACAAGGGTGAGAGGTTGGTTCACCCACGTCCACGTAGACGAAACTGCGCAAGGCAGGAGTACCATTGAGATAGTAATAGCCGCAATGCACATGCCAGAAACCAAAGAAAGGTCTTTATTCCTGCTTCCGTAGTCCAGATGACTCAAAGGTGAGCCTGGAAAAAACTCCTTCCATTCCACTGTGGTCGAGTAGTAAACCCTGACGAAGGTGAAGGAGAACACCAGGTTCTGTCTTCCCAGCCAGTCTTGTAGCATGAGGTAGTTCTACCATGGACAGATGTCTGTTGCATGCCCATTGTAGTAATATATGTTTTGTCGTCACCGACACGAGGGTCAAAGAGCCTGGGGTCCGCGACAGACGCCACTGTCACCATATATAGTTGCCACAAGGACATGTGGTCGGGGGTATGAGTGAATAACCACCAAAGAGGCCGATGCAGCCTCCCATACCCACTTGAAGCAGTATTCCATCCTGTGCAAAGTCAGTAATGGATAGCTCATTTGTATATCGTGTGTTCCCAAGCTCAAACAGACCTCTGCACGAGCACGTCTTGTCCTCAGGGTCCGGTTGTTGCTCTTCCGTGGGCGCATTATCCTTCGCCCTAATGGTTGGCCACCCTCTGACCTCTCAAAAAGAATTGTACATATCGCAAGAGAGGTGTGATAGCAAGGAGCATTTCAATGACATGCAGCTTGTTGGTGCATCATATGTTTTCAAGCTCAAACTGCCACGTCCACTCGAAAGTCGTGTCATCACATGGAGGCCAGTTGATGCCCTCACAGCACGATATCTGTGGAAGGATCTCAGTACTAGCCTCTGTACTGAGGTGCACGCCCCATTTAGGCGCCCAAGGGCATCTTGGATTGCTGATGTCTCAATGAAGGCGAGCAAGGGTGGACCACCTCGGGAGGGCTCCAGAACACTGAGCAGGCCAAGGCATTGGGTAGAACCTGATGGCACGCCCACTCGCACCTCAATGTGGTACCAATTATGGTCAACTGGATGCTCTCGCAGTGGTATTGCACTCCCGGCCTTGCCCAACAGTGCATGGGAGCTCACCATAGTGATAAATCACATCGCACCATAGCACGGTAAAGGCAACAGCGCCCAGCCGTGCAGTCATAAAATGCTGTCACCTGAGGGTTTTGAGGAGACTTGAATAAGGAAAGTCCCTTCTGGCAAGATGTTAATTGAGCGTGTTGGTTTGACCCCATGTCAAGGTAATTGGTTCAGCCCTGCAAGTCGAAGAGCAGACTACTATTTGAGGATGTCTCCGTGATAGTTCCACAGGTAGCAGCACCCTTGTAGGTACAGACATCGGTAGAAACCACACCTGAATCGCGGCCCCTTAGTTAAAAGAATAGCCAAGCAGTGAGGTCAATACCCTGTTATTTCCCTAGCTGAGAATGTCATGGCACTTGATAGTGTCCTTCCCGTCTGTCAAAGTGGTCATAGTAACCCGTGGTCTCAAAAGCATCACCATTCCTGACGGGGTCAATGTGGCCCCTGTCATTGGCAACATCACCAGTCCTGGTGGTGTTTTGCACTAGACGTGACTTGCGAAGAGCAGGGTCGTCAAAGCGTGTGAGGCTGTTTGTACACCCGTAGGTCCCTACCCAATGTAATCAGCTACAAGGGGTGGCGAAAGCAAAAGGCAATGCAACTCCTACTATGGGCACAGTATCACTACAAAGCCATATAGCTCCGTCCCATGGGAGGAGCAGCCGCGCTCAGCCACGGAAACTTACACTGAAAAGATCCCTGAGACAGCTCAATGGCGGAGCTAGGCACCCGATAGACCTTCGAGCCCGGAAGTCGTTTGAGCATGACGGATGCAGTGAATGAGTGTTCTTCGCTAGTCTTGCGTCCCCTGTGATGGTTCCGTTCAATCACGTCGGATGCATCAGATGCATCTGGTGAAGCTGGGAGTCATCCAGGGTAGTCGGTTTTGGGACCTCCCAGGGATATGTGTAAGCGGAATCCCCAACCTGGCAACGTAAAAAGAAACCTAGAAAACACCAAAGTGTTCTTGGAGTCTTTGGTTGTAAGAGACTTAGGTTGATGGTAAGGGAGGGAGACAGTTTCCAGCCAACAACAGCAACACTGCACTACCAGCAATTGGATAGCGACCTGAGTCAAAGTGGCTTGAGTCATGTAATCGGACTTCTTGCATGTGTCCATCCAGCTCTCCTTATGGCAGTTCTACCCCATCTCTATAACTCCTTATGGCTCCATCTCTCTGGAGAGGCAGCTGCGCCCAGTAACGGAATCACATGTTGCAAAAGATCCCTGAGGCAGCTCGATGGTGGAGAAAGGCCGGGGCTGGTACAATGCAAGGAGGATAGACTCTGCACTTGTGCACACTAACCTGGTTATAGGTGGTACTTGAGGCGAACACTATGCCTAGGAGCATCATGCTCAAAGGATCCAGAAGGGGAAGAGTGTCTGAACTCTCTGGCGCTTGTTACAGTTTCTTCAACTTCGCATCATTCGGCAATTGTGGTGACATCCCATGGGCGCCAGCAGAGAATTCATCCCAGAGTGCGAGTGGGGCACTGTCTCACTAGTGGTGAGTGGAGCTGAATGAGCGTAGGCCTTTATATATAGATGGGACGGGGCACATGCCTACTCACCCCTTGTAGGCATGGCCTTACGGTGAATGGTGGATGCCAGCGGTGTCAGCTGACACCTCCACCTTATCTGGCGTTACTTACTGCTGGTCGTTCCGATTAATGACCACATGGTATCGGACACACTATGTACCTCTAGAAAGGAGGGCTGGTTGGACATACTTATGCAGAAATCAGATTTTCTGACTCCTACCACTATGGCTTAGGACGGCATTCTGTTTCGAACACTCACTAGCGATTTAAGGGTGGACTGGGCGCTGTTGCCTTTATCCACCAGGAACTCGAAATTGCAAGGTATCCAATCAATCAGGGCAAACATGATTACAAAACGCGCTGGTCATGGGAATGGACCCTACAGGTGGACTGTTGATGCAATTTGTGTCTTCAACACAATTTGATAACTGGGTATCCAGCATTTTACCTATGCAGGACATCACCCTCCGTCGATTTACGGACGCACACACATCCCTGGGGGTCCCAGGTCCTAACACCCTTGTTGACTCCCAGCTTCACAAGATGCATCTGAAGCATCCGACCTGATTCAACGGTGCCCATTACACGTGACGCAAGACTCACGGGGGACGCTCACTAACAGCATCCATGATGCTCAAACGATCTCGGGGCTCGAAGGTTTGTCGGCTAGCAATGGAACCTGTCTGAGGCAAGGGAATGATGAAACCTCACAGACCAAAGGATATGGTGCGCACCATTATCTGCGTGAGTCTAGCCATGCAGGGACATTGGAGCACCAGCGCCCGTGATGGACGTCGTTGTATCACGTCAGAGACATTCGACATCTCTAGCAGGTGGCCAACCAGACAGAGTACAAGGTTCGATGACTTCCCTTTGACAGATCCTGAGGACCTTCCACCTCACAGGAAGCCTATGGCGTTCACCCCGTAGTATTGGATGGCCTGTGGGGCCTCACCGAGTTGGAATCATTGTTTCACCAACCATAGGAGCTGTGCAAAAGATGGCTAAGATACGAGAAAGGTCATCCCTCTCCTCCTCTTGCATGCTACCTTACCTTTCCTCCCCGTGTTTTACAAACGGCTGCCGTTGCTCCCCAGTTTCGTTGTTGGATTACTCGCCGTATCTCTCCCAACATGGCGGTCATTAGTCTTAAATGCACCTCTTCCTCCTGGGCATGCTCACTGGCTAAAGGTAACATGGAAGGCAGTTACCACTTTGGGTTCTCCCCTGGCAACTTTTTGCAACTCGCATTTCCATGTACCAAAGACTTCGGCAATGATAACAACGCAGATTCCGCTCACTTTGCCTTCGCTATTTATTTACTCAACACCTCTGGCGGTAAAGGTCGCATCTCCACTGAAACTCCTCAAACCAAACAAAAGGATGCAGGAGCCACCCAAGTCACCCTCCTCACTGGTATTTTACTCCCTCTCCTCCTCCGGTCTACCTACCGACCTGATCACATTTACGCACGGGAGGGCCGACTCTTTTCTCAACTGCGTCTCCCACTTTTCCCTCGCAATGATGCACAACTTGCTGAAGCCATCACCCTTCCCGTCCTGGATATGGAACACTCCTTTTACATGCCTATCTCCTCTCTCCCTGGTCTCTTCTCCCGGATTGTTCAAGTTCCTCTCTATCGCCAGCCTAATATGCTTGGATGGGCCGGTCTTGATTCTCAGCTCCCGAATTTCACCCGTTCGTTCCGCCGAGGAAATTATCGATTTCTCCCCACTCTCCGCCCTCCTCCACTTCCTTCCGCACTTTCTCCCTCCCACGGTCAAGGCACTCGTCCAACATTACCTACTTGATGACCAACTCCGTTACGACCCTGCATGCTTTGATTACCTCCAATCCAACCATTTTCTTCCTGGAACCTCGTCTGAATCCATGAGTCACACCTATGATTGGGATCTCTCTTGGACAATCTCCTTCGACGCCCCTGGCATCAAAGAGGCCCTTGAACTCCTCTCCCACTCACACCCAGGACTCTATCACCTTTTCCGAGCCTGACACTCGCACTTCCATCGTTCTCTTATCCACGCCCTCGTTGCACCTAACGGGCACTTCCCTGCTCTACTTAATGCTACCCTATGGGGGCTCCGCTCTGGACATACCTCCCTCTGCGTTCAGGGTATTTTCGGTTCTGGCAAAACCTACTCGTCCTCCCTTCTGCTCATTTTGGTTACCTCTGTTCTTGGTCTCCGCACTGTCCTTTCTGCAGATCCAAACCTCCCACTCGCCACCGCTGCTGAAAACATTTCCGACTTACTTCGCGATGCGCACCCAACCATTCGCTCCCAATATGCAAAACATACCCAAAACCACTAATATTGATGTCCTCTCTGTTGACCGCTCTTCGCTCTTCCAACCCGATTCCCTTCTCCGCTGCCTTTTGGTCACTCAAGGGTCTATCCTGCGTGATGCTACTTCCGCTCACCCACTCTTTACCTCTTTCCTTAT
>DF241976.1:44953-66159 GCA_000507305.1 Breviolum minutum Mf 1.05b.01 | reverse complement strand
CATGTGTAAAGTATGTACCGAGGCAGTCCATTGCGTAGCACTTTGAATACGAATGCTTTCAAGGTGCGAGCATGTGTGAAGTATGTAGCGACATTCAGTGCATTGCGTAGCACTTTGAACACGAACGCTTTCAAGGTGCGAGCATGTGTGAGGTATGTACCGAGGCAGTGAGGATGGACATGACCCCCGGGTCGAACCACAACGATGAACATGATGAAGCCCAAAAAAAGGTATTTCGTGGGTACGGTTTTCGACCCGGAGGCATACATATGATATTTGGAAAAGTATCGATACAAACTCGAGACATGTTTGTTGTTGTTGTTGTTGTTGTTGTTGTTGTTGTTGTCGTTGTCGTTGTTGTCGTTGTTGTTGTTGCTGTTGTTGTTGTTGTTGTTGTTGCTGTTGTTGTTGTTGTTTTTGTTTTTGTTGTTGTTGTTGTTGTTCCCAGGAATTTGATCGACGCTAGATAAGGTAGATAAAGCATCGATTCTTATGAAACTTATCTCAGGATATTGGGTGATGTGAATTTGAATACGCAGCAAATCTTAGTAGCTGAATACCAACGGAACAAATATAGAAACACATCCACCCAAACACGTGATGCTGATTGTGTCATGTCTCACTTTATTGCTGAAGCTCAAATGGCTTCAAGCTCTGGACTGCCACTCCGTCTGGTGTACGATGAAACAACAAAAAAAACACGAGGAACCAAATTGGATATTCAACATCACACCCCAATTTTGGCTCATACCGGGATCCATGACAAGTCTTGGTTGTGTTTTGAAAAAACACATTTCAGGCGGGTGCCAAATGTTGTCACAACTTCTTTTTATCTTTTGCACATGCTACCTGGATGGATTGTTTTCATGGAAGTATGTACACTAGATACATCTATCAATGGACACACATATATATATATATATATTTATATATATACAATATATATTTGTCTACTCTAGCATAATTATATACGTTGTCAATATGTACAGCAAAATCTCCCAGTTTCATTGATGTCTTGCAGCACACTACACCTCTTCCTTCCTGTTCTGAGCCATTTCAGTATGGCCTGTGGATTAGCATAGCCTTTTGAACGGCACATCTGGATGATCTCCCGGTAGAAACGTGTCTCCTGGTAAAGTCGGGAGTGTTTTTCTGGTTCCCAGACACTCACTGACTGTATGGGTCTGTATGGTATATTTACCTACATTCACACAAAAAATCAATCAAATGTATAGGTAAAATATACCATGCATTGAGTCTCTGGGGTTGTGCACGATTCCCGCCGGGAAAAAAACTTTCCTCCGAAATTGTTCAGGGGGAAGGTGTCCAAAAAAAATAATCCACGAACGTATATGGATACGGAAAAAAAACAACCAATCCGGCTGGAATTGACCTGGACAATCCCCAGGGATCCAATCACCTTCTGAAAATGGTAGTGGAACCTAAATACCTTGCTGAGGAGGTGATTGTACACCCGAATCATCATCTGAGAATATGACTGGATTCCTAGGGAATCATGTTTGAAAACAAGTCCCTAGAGTCCATGGGAGTATGGGGGGATATTTACCTACATTTATTTAGCATGAAAAAATCAACCATCCATGTAGGTGAATATACCGTTCCTCCCATGGATTTGTAGGGAATGGAACTAAAGAGATCTAACAAAATTAACAACAACGGAACACCGGGCGTTTTTCAGGAACTCTATGAAGTCTAGGTCTAGAATGCATCTAGAGCCGTACATCAAACTCATGTGAGCCACGAAAAAAACCGTTGTTACTTTCCATTATACTGGTTGGTTAATAGGGATCCTTATAATGGCTTATTAAAATCCCCAAATAATTGGGTAGTATAATCACCTATATAACCCAACCAACCAGGCTTTTTTTCATTGCTCATGTGTCACATTGTCATTATATACTGTTGATGGTTCGGAACCCTTAACCACTTGAGGTTAAGGTACTTTATCCCATTTTTTTAAAAAGGGTTTTGAAACAATCCCAGGTGTTTAGCCAGATTTCTTCCATCAACTGTAGCATTACCTGCTACTCTTTGAATGAATCTCTTTGACACAAAAAAAGATGAAACATTCGGAGCATCTACGGAGGCCCCGACATATCACACATGAAAAAAAGTAAGCTACACAAAAAAAAATGTTACGCTCAACACATGGATCGTTTTAATCACATGGTTTGAAAAAGGACTTTTTCAACGATTACACCCCTGAAAACTAACATGTCCCAAAAAAAGGACTATTTTAGTAGGGAATACATCTTCCAACCATTGATTTTCAGGGGGCATGTTAGTTTTCAGGGGATTAAGCTTCAGGGAGTTTGGGGTGATCATGTTAATTCTAGGTGGTCTATTGCACACCAAAGTCTTCTTTCTTTCCGCCCAAGTTCACATTTGAGTGCGACAAAGTTTGCAATCATCGCCCTGACGCATTAAAATTGCCATGGTACAAGCATCATATTTTCTGAAATGAAGGTGACATTAATAATGAGATCCCATTGAAATCAGTTTCATATCAGTTTCTCAAAATGAAGGACCCACCCCAAGCTTTCCTTGACTTTTTTCCTTAGGAGAACTACCCATTTTGCTTGGGTTCTTCAGTCATTCATTTTCGAACATCCCCATTCTGAAAGAGGACTTTCCATCCCTGGGACCGTCCATCCTCATGTGCCAAAAACACGTCATGTCCTCCTCACCATCAGGGATTTCTTCCACTGAACCGTCAAAGACAAAAAGCACCTTAACTCGTACTTGGAGGTTCATCCCAGTCAGCAAGTGGTTGCCGTAAAAAGGCTAGTTGGAAGGGGTCCAATCCAACGCGATCCTTAGGGAACTTCGTAATCATGGTTATCAACCACTTACCCACCGGGATCATCCTCCAAGTAGGAAGCGGTAAGATGTGAACACAAACTTCCTCAGCCATTTCGGACCATGAAATAAAAGTTTGAACGGCTTATTTTCCTATTAAATATATATGTAATCCCCAAAAGTTTAAAGGTTGGCCATTGGCTGAGTCAGCAAACGTCACATCCCTTTTACGCATTGCGTTGCATAGTCAAAAACTGGTGTGCAATTTTTCATTTCAAAACCAAGCCACTATATATGAGTTGCACATTTGTTGGTCAAGCTGTACGAGTTTCAAGGGACAATTGGGTGGACCCCTAACAGTGTACCCATGCTATTTATTTTGTTCTCTAGGGATTCTTGGGGATTACAACCCAGAAATACAGGGATTTCCCATAAGGGTACATCCAACTATCCCCTAGAGGTTACCCTAAGACTAAGCTGCCGGCGGCATGTGGCTGGTTGTTCAGGCCTTTTCCATTCGCCAGAATCTGGGCGAAGCAAATTGAAGGTTTACACTCCCTGAAACTAACAGTAAAAGCACATGAAAATGGATGGTTGGAAGAGGATTGTTTCTTTTTGGGATGGCTTCCTGGCCTATTTCAATAGGAAATACATCTTCCAACCATTGATTTTCAGGGGACATATTAATTTTTGGGGGAATATACGCAAAAATGATCAAAAATGGAAGGTTAGTTCTATCAACTGGTACTGTAGCAGGACTTCTGCATCATCAACAATATCCAGGTGGTCCTGATTGAATTAGGTTTTGCTATACAGGTTACGTGTTCAACAAACATCACGAAAAAATGTAACAACCAAAACATCAACGTATAAACTTTTGAAATGTATTTCTTTGAAAATAATAATACCCCATAGGATCCATGTATAGTCTATTTACCTAGATTTGGTTGATTTTTGATGGGATCCTATGGGATGATAAAAGCCTCATTTGGCCATTTTTTTCGGGGGGAACACATTCATCGCAAGCCAAACTGGAACTCTTTGTGAATCTTGTTTTGTTCAGAGGAACTAGAAGCGGATCAGTTTGGGAGGCGTCAAAAGTAAAACTCTTCTCTCTCTCTCTATATATATACATATACACTATATACCTGGGTAGGATTTCATGCCCTATGTACCCTGAACAACCAGGGTTTTTTGGCATTGCTCGTATGTATTGCACATTTATAATATTCAACTATAGGTGGTGGTTGAACCAACCCATTTGAAAAACATGCTCGTCAAAAAAGGGTTCGTCTTCCCCAATTTTTGGGGTGAAAATAAACAAATGTTTGAAACCACCACCTAGATCTACAATGTCACAACTTCAGAAATAACTACCTCTGAGGGGGTAAAATGACGTTTGAAGCCATCCAGTGCCAAAGGTATATCTATAATATGGTCAACTTTATGGTTAAATGTAACAGCCATTCCATGCATCGATAGTATGATATATCCCACACAAATCAGAACTATTCTTCTATGAAATCATTTTTACATAAATCCAAAGGGCGCTTTTAAGCAGAAAAAAAACATCTCTGTCAGGACAACACCGCTCCCAAAGACCACCTCTGGAGGAAAGAGTTCGGAGTCCCTTTTCCAGAACTCCCATAAGAGTCTAGCATACCTGACAAGTTTTGAAGGGGATGAACTCCCATATGATTTGATGACTTTTATCAAATGTGAGTTTGTTTCAAATCATACCTGAATCTCCCATAAGAGTATGATGATTTGATGAATTGATAACAAGGGATTCACGCTTTGGTTCAAAAAAAAACGTCGGGCTGGCCACGATGAAAGACAACTTATTTTTTTGGGGGGAGGCAAACAAAAAGCATGCCGCCTATATGTTCTAGTTGGTGGTTTCAACCCCTTTGAAAAAGTATTAGTCAAATTGGATCATTTCCCCAAGTAGGAGTGAAAATAAAAAATATTTGAAACCACCACCTAGTGTTGGGTTGTCTCCCTTCACAGAAAAATAGTGAGGTATTTAGTGTTTAGGATCCCCTTGCTACTAAACATGTAACAATCCTGGTGATTATTACTGGCAAAGGGGACAACCCAACTGATATGAATAATTCCCTGAGGGATTCTCTTTTAGATGCCTGGGGCGAGTTACGATGTTTCAAGAAACCCCAAGTTCTTGCGGGGGCAACAAAAGGACAAACCTGAAATTATTGACATTTCACAACTTATATTGGTTGTTAGGATGTTGTTAGGGGTATCATCTTAATGGATATCTAGGGAGAAGAATGATGATACTTACCTAGCCTTTCTGCTTCACAAAAAAAAGCAAATCATTTGAATCAACAAAGGCTACTGTTTGCCTTGCTACCCTGGACAACATCTCTGCAACACATGGTGAGAGCTTGAATCTGTGACGAGATCATCTTTAATAGACTTTGAGTCGACATCTATAGCTGGTCGCAACAAATCCCCAAGGAGGAGCTTATTTGCCCGTTTTTTTTTGGTATGGACAACGGCAATCCTTAAGCACCAAATGCTCATCACTAAGCAACAACCAAATAGGACTTGATGATCATTGATCATTGTGTGTTCTGCCTCCTGCTTCTCGTCTGCACCAGTCACATGAAGCAAACCCGGACAGCCTATAGTTTCGTTGCTGCACCATGCAATCATCCTTGACATGTCCATCCTCAGCCAGGATGGAGTCTGATAAGGTACTCAAGAAACACATGTATCTCAATTAATGGTTTGGGTGGGTGGTTTGGTGCCCGGCGGTTTAGATTCCGAAAGGATCCCCGAAAATGAAAGGGATTGTTGCTTGGGGGTACCCCTAGAATCCCAAACCACCAGGCCCCAAACCACCAAGTAACCATAACCATTAGTTGAGTATCCAAATATAAACTGTGACACTTAACCCCAATCGCCTCATGACAACTTGTGGCAACCATGGAACATTCCCTCCAAAATCCTAGTTGGTCAATAAGGATCCTGAGATTTATGTTCACAACAAAAAACACCTCTTACTTTCCATGATACTGGTTAGTTTTAATAGGAATTCCTATAATAGGCACACCATAAACCCTATGACAAAGGGTAGGACGAATTTTTCAACCCCCAAACAAAACAGCCAGGTCTGAAAAATTCATGAAAAATCTCATGTGGAAAAAAACATCGCATCTGCAACTTGGTGCCGTGCCTAACATAGCTGGTTGGAAGCCATGGACCCGGATGGGTTGAGTCGAGGAAAATTTCCTATTGAAAAATGGGGATAAAACCCAGCCAGCTTTGTTGGTTTAAGGGAGGGTAACTAGCATTTCAGCTAATTTCACATTGGTTGACGCAACGAAGCAACTAGTTTTTATATGGGGATATACCAGCCTGCTATCCCTATTCAACCACCAGGTAAGTCAAAGTGACCTTCTTATACCGGAGGTCACTTGACATTTGAAAGGGTCACTTAAACATCCCAAAAATGGTCACAAAGAATTGCCACTTGGATGTCCCAGGAAGTTAGGATCAAAGGTTAGGATCAGTGGGTTTTTTCACCCCAATATATCCCTATTCATTAGATTATAACTCATTCACTAAGCATTTACTAACTTCCTGGGACATCCAAGTACTTTTTTCACTGAACATATCCAGTGTGAATGCTCAGGGCCACCAACCATGATCACGCTCAGCTGTTTCTGTTCTCGCTCCTGAGGAAAGGGACATGTCCGACTGATGTCCAGAAATAGTGGATGCTGAATGGATAAATGAGATGATATACAGTAGATATCTACTCCCCTGAAAACTAACATACATATCCCCTGCCAAAATAGTGGGGTTCATGAACTCCTGGTTTTTTCATTTATACACAAATTAGTATATGTATATACTATATATATATACACGTTTCTTGCTGGTTCAGTATGTGGATTCCATGAAGGTAACAAATTGCTTTCCATTCCCTTCATGACAATTCATGAAGGTACAGTAGAGGTTGAAAAAAACCCTGTGAACGGAGGTTTTGGCTAAATAACAAAGGGGAACCTCTTAAAGAACATTTGTTTCCGTTAGATACCCCTTAAAAATGGAAGGAAACCTACGGTGGACCTTGCACTTTCCGGTAGGAAAACAGGGGGGGTTTCCACTTTGAGGTTCGTCCAACTCACCGTCGTCCAGTAAATTCAACCAACAACTAAACCATACCTGGATGTCCCAGGAAATTAGTACTGTAAATGGTTAGTACATGGGTTTTAACCCAATATATATCTCATTTATTTATAAGTAGGTTGTACCACATTTACTAACCACTTACTAACTTTCTGGGACATCCAAGTACGTCAGCTAGGTTGGTTGAACCCTAGTCTTCCAAATACCTTGTGAGTAGATGTTTGGACCGACAAACACCTCCTGAGGTTCGGCCTTTAAGGGGGCCAAAACACCAATCCTCACGATGTATTTGGAGGATCTTGGAAGACAAGGGGAAGGGATAAATTTTGGGTGGTTTGCTTTTAAGAAATCCCTGCCTTCAGAATCACCCTAGTAACTATAAATGATAATATAGACTCATAGATAATTATTAGCATTTGTTTTGGTTGGGGAAATTGTAGAATCTAGTTTATCACAACCAAAAAAAAAGATAATAATAGACTAATAGATACTAAGATATCCCCCAAAAATCATACCACAAAGCCCATGGAATAGGTCGATTTAATCCCTACTTCCAGTACTTGACCCTTGTGTCTAACCCAAAAAAACAACCGAAAAACCCGATCTTGCTGATGAAAACCGAGGTACGTCCATCCAAATCTGACCGCGGGTATCGTGGCACAAAATGGAAGACCTGGAACGATGTTGTCACTCCCAAACACTCCGAATCCATCCCGTAGGATCTATGTTTACCTACATGAATGGTTGATATGTATTGTAAATGTAGGTAAATATACCAGTCCCATAGATCCTATGGGCATGGAAGTGTACAACCCCGAGTGTCCAAAGACCATGAGAAAACTGGCTTTTGACGAAAGACTATTATGATTATTAATAGGGAATTTGAATCATCCAAAAAATTGGGGTCCAGGGCACAAGGTGGGACCCTACTAAAAATGGAGGGACATGGGACCTCTTTTTGATGGCCGAAAACAACTTGGGTAATTGGGGGTGAAATAAGCTATTTATTTAGGGGTTATAACTCCATGTATAACTGGTATGGAACCAGCTCGTATGGTATGTTTACCATATTTACCGACATGGATGGTTAACGTTTATGGTAAATGAAGGTAAATGTAAATACATATATACACCATACAATGAGTCTTGGGGTCCGTGAAAAATATGGGCACTTTCAAGGAGAAACTGCACCAAACTGCGTAAAACTCACAATATTACTAGACTTTCCTCTAAATAAGTAACATTGGTTTAGAATACTGATGGCAATACTAAAATGTTGGAATACTGAAGTGTAGAGCAGTCAAATTGAATCATGTCTTCAAAATCATGGTGGGGTAGGCAATGTAACCAACAAGACAACCTGGTCATGGACACAAAATCCTTAGATTCCTGATTGGTTGATAGGATTGACATATAGATATGACGACATCAACTGATTTAAACCGAAAGAAATTGTAGACATGGTATCTGATAATCAGTACAGTACACTGTAGATACACTGACACGCCATTATGTAAACCCAAACCTCAACATGTTGTTTCTTCCGGGTTCTCTTTAAAAACATGGCTTCTTTTTAGCCCATCACTCTATACCCCCCACCCAACCGGGTTTTCCGGACGATAAGATGTTACCACGATTATCCAACTTGGCGGGTTTGATGACCTCAAAGTTGATGGGTCGAGGCCGGTCCCACCGGTTGGATTAGTATAAAACCTTATGGGATTAACATACCAATCTCTAGGGATCCTGGCTCACCGAACCTGAGAATGGTTTCATGGAAGCAAAATACCTTGCGTTTTGTTTCTATGACTATACACCCCACAATCATCATCTGACGTTCGGTGATTGGATCTGTTGGGAATCTCTCAAGTGGTGCAGTTGCCGGAGTTCTGAACCATCAACAGTACCAGGTGAACAATAGACGCCGCGCCGTGACCTTGAAAAATACCTCCCAGTTGGAGGTCACTTTAAAAAAAACCTTTCCAAAAGGTCGCGTTTTCACTCACCCTTCCAAAAAAGGTCACAAACTCATCTGGTTGGTGGTTTCAACCCATCTGAAAAATATTAGTCAAATTGGGTCATCTCCCCAGGTAGGAATGAAAACAAAAAATATCTAAAACCACCACCTAGTCATAGAATTGCCAGGTGTAGGTGACAACCGCAAAAAACTTCACGGAGCTGTTTGATGTGGTGTCAACTTTTCAGGGTAACTAATGATGGCACATAATGGACAACCCCCACTTTATATGATACCATCGGCATCCAACACCTACATTTGTTTAAAGGTATTTTTGGTAGTTTTCACCTAGTTTTTAGCTGGCTTTATTTTTCATAGTTTTGGGGGCTCATGGAAGTATAAATGGAGTGACATGGGGGGAGGGGACCGTATATTTCAATGGCACGAACTAAATGGGTTGCACGAGGGTTATCACCCCCATAAATTGCCATAATGGCCTACTTTGTACTTATCGAAATCTCAGAGTAGCTCCAAATAGCTCCCTACGGTACGGGATTTTCGACAACCCCTAGCTCCCAAGCACCTGCGAACAAAAACATGCGAATATCTTATACTGCGATGGCTTTTCGTTAATCCAATAGGTAGACGGTAGATGTATAATGTATCATGTCATCATCAGGAAAATTTATCTTGAGATGAATCAAAAAACACATATTAGTGGGATTTGTTTTTTCCAGGGGCACCTGCTTTCTTTTTGGGAGCTTGAAAAAGGATTTGTTCCCCAAGAAACTTGGGGAGGTCCCAAGCAAAGCACACGAAATTCAGGGTCTGTGATGAAATGTTCCCACATAAAAACGTCCGCAAACACTATTGATGCCCTTAAGTTTATCTCAGTGGGGGTGAAATGAAGAAAACCACAACGGACATATAGCAAACCCTGTGGTTTTTAGATTAAACAAATATTTGTCAAATAAGCCACGGAAAAAAAAAACACATCCTACTTTCCATTTTACTGGTTGTTTAATAGGCATCATTACAATTGTTCATCATAATCCCTGTATATATATAACTGGGTAGTATAATCCCCTATATACACTAAACGACCAGGGTTTTTTCATTGCTCAAATGGTCAATTGGTACAATCTTACTCAACTAGATCAATTGATTCTTCTGGTAACAGGTGGTAGGTAGCAAAATTGATCATTCAATTGGCAGTACAAACAAGTTGATATCCACTTCTGTACCATCTATAAAATATTATATCAATAAATATTATGTATCATTACAGTCTATATTGCCTTATTGGTGTGGTTGGTGTGCTACCTACCACCTTTTACCAACGCCAAGTACAAACATGTATTGAACATACAAACATGTTCAACAAACGTTGTTGAGTTGTTTAATCAACCACCAAAGTCAACCAAAGTGTGAAACTGAAACATCTTCAAGCCAAGTTCAAAGTGTGAAGCTTCCAAAAGGACTGAAAAGTGTAGAATCGCCAGGAGTCAACATTAAAATATACAACCTTTGTCGATTCCCTGAAAGGTTCAGGCAAACTATATAAGGCAAACTAAGGCGGTGCTTTTCCCATTGGGGAAAAAACACTTAAAACAGTTAAGACAAACATTGTGGATCATCCCATTTAGTACGTGGTTAATACAAATGGTTAGTAAGTGCCCTAACTGAGGTTATTACCTTCCCAAATGGGACCTGTTTTTGTCTTGTTTTTGTTTGACACTTGGCTCAAAGACGGCTGAGACATATTTCAAAGTGCCCTCGTTCATGGCCGTATCTTTGACGATAATCCTGCTTCAACGGGGTCGCTGCAAAAAGATGCAAAAAGTTGGGGGGGTTCAGCTGAATCAATCACAAATGAGCAGTGCTCAAAACCCTTACTTGGAGGATCATCCCAGGTAGTAAGTATAGCAAAACCATGTATGAGCCATGAATGGCCATTTGGAAGGGGAACGACCCTACTTAGGGGACTTATATATTTGGCAATTAACCACTTAGTTACCACCTGGGATGATCCTCCAAATACCCTCCCTGAAACTATATAACATCGCACCTCAAAATAGGCAAGGGACCCAATCCAGGAAAGGATTGTCTCCCAAACCCCCAGTTTTCAGGGACGGGTAAACTCGCTGTTAGTTTCAGGCAGAAACTAACATTTCACTATAGTGATTGGTTGATGACAGGAATCCTTACTGTTGATGGAAGAAATCCCAAACAACCACCTCGAATGTATAAAACCTTGTAAATAACGGGATATTCTCCATATCACCTGGTGATCGCCGGATTTCTGAACCATCAACAGTATGTCATGGCGCCTATGAAACCAATCCCCATATAGCATCCGCAGCATTTGCATCCCCTCTTTACCCCCACAGCGGCGAAGAATTACCTCATCTCCGTCGGGCATTTCACCTCCAAATGAATGTATGTTTTTTGTTTCGAATCTTTAAACCGTTGCAGTTACCCCCCCCCCCCGAAAACTAACATGGGATACCCAAAATGATGCTTTGGAATATGTATCCTCTTGATTATTTTATGTATGGCCATTTTGGTATCTATGTTCAATTTTCTCGGGTGTAGGGCTTGTTTTAGTATCTTCCAGGGGTATAACGGAAAATCATCAGAAAATGATCCATCCAAAGTCGAAATTGCTTTGAACATATGGGAATCCATCTGAATTCCATGCAATTCTTCCATGGTTTCTTCATTTAGGGGTTAGAATATAAGCAACCAGGGCCCGAAGAAAGACAGCGGCTTGTTTGGTAAGGCCTTCTTTTCTTGGCAGAATGGTGCCACTGGCGTGGGGAAATCACAAATGTTCCTAAAAACTCAGCCCTCACACAAAAAAACACAAGTCCCATGGTGATGAAAATATATCTCATGCTGAAGAATTCTCATGAAAAAGCAACAAATCATCAAGTCTCAATTAAGCTTTTGGCATTTCTGAAAACATTTCTTGAAAGAGAAGAAACCTTTGCCCCCATCCCCCGAAAACACGGAAAAACACAGTGGCAGACTTGCCGACTTACCGTCCTTTCAGCAAAATCAGGTGGCACCTACATTTTGCATTAGTTTCGGCGGTGCAGAATGTAGCGCGAGGGAAAGGGTACATATGAATATTTTAGACATGTCATGTCTATAAAATTTGATATGCATATAGTTTTATGTTTATATAATTAATACAGACTTTCTTTATCTAATAAACCCAGGGAATCCAGGGTTTGTACATGACAATCTCTGACTGTAGGAGGAAAGTGCATGAAAGAAATGAGGCAAAACATAGCTGAAACATGAACTGGCTCCTGTGGTAGAATCAGGATACAGCCTTACAAATTTCTTACGCGTCCTGAAATGGAAAAATCGGGAGAACAATCTAGATCAATGTTGTGGAACCTCCAAGAAATCATGCTTCAGTGAAAAAAATAGGCAACAAAAAGAGTCGACATTCCGAATTCCTTTAAAGCCTCGAAAACTAACATGACAATGACAATGGAAGAAAAAGCATATATATATATATAAATATATTCGAAATCTGGATGTTCCATTGCCATAGTAGTTTACTGTTAGGGTGCATTGTTGTTTGAAATGTGAAGAAGTTTGTCAAAAGCTTCCTCACAACTAGAAGCTCCAACCCTTCATCCACCCGGACCAAGATGCCAAACGCCCTCCTTGAAACAAACCATACGGTTGATGGTTCAGAAATCCGGTGACCACCAGTTGAGGTTGGTAGTTGCAATCCCATGGGATTTACCAAGGTTTGGGATACATCCAACCGGTGGGCGTTTGACCTTGGGATTTCTGAACCATCAACAATAGCCACCTGCCACGGACCAAAGGGATGGTAGGAATACGATCGTTTCTGTTTGGGGCCCGGCCCATTTTCAGTGGATATCTGGATATCTTCAAGGCTGCAATAAAAATCAGCTTTCCCAACAGCTCTGTTCCAATAGCACCTTTGGAAAAGCATCATGAACTATGATCTTGTACTAAAATCATATAAAATCCAGATTTAGATCAGCAATGATTATTTGTACAGCAACAACAACAACAACAACAACAACAACAACAACAACAACAACAACGGCACTAAAAAAAAGTCAACTTTTTTCTTCTCCATAATCTCTGCAGTTTTTGTTCAAGTATAGCCCAATCTCTTATGATAGGATTCATAGGCCTTCTTCATATCTGGAGTGAGGTAATCCAAACCGATCTTGTTGTCTTCCTCGGAATCCTTCGCATTGCTGTGATCTTGGCGAGTGATATTGTACTTGGCCAAATAGTGATCCTCAAAAACACTCAAACCTTTTGTAAGGCCGTAAGGACCATGCACATCTTCTTTTTGTACATCTTTGAGTATTGCAGCTCGTTCTTCCTTGGTAATCTCGTCAGAAAAGAGGAAATCCATCATCTTGGCCACGTGGAAATCAAAATCCTCTGCTGATTTGGTCCAATCTTCGAACCGAGCTACAAACATATCATCACCACGAGCTTCATAGCCACTAACCATATCTTGTACGGTGTGTTCAAAGATATGGGAACATAGAGGTACCCCTTCTTTAGGTCCCAAGGTTTTGATAGATTCAGGCACACCCATGCGGCCAATTTCTTGTCCTCGATGATGATAAGTATATGCAGAAACCAGCATACTCATGGGGTCTCGGATCATCATGACACCACGCATAGGACCTTCCTTTCGAAGCATTTGAATGGTCAAAGCTTTGTTCCCATTCTCATAGCGAATGGGTGCCGAATCATTCACACACCAATTCTGACCACCCACTGGAGTCATGGGCAAATCAAATTTATCCCAATTCTGTTTGCACGAATGGTTGGCACCAAGGACGGTAAAGGCACGACGCATGACGTTGCGAAGCATTTCGGTGCCACCCTTATGACTGTTGGCCACCAAATAGGTTCGGCGGTCCCATGGTCTCGGTCCTTTCGGATGCTTGACCACTGGGTGATCGTTGGTGTCCTGTCTCCCAGGCCATGGGTCCTCTGTTGGATTTGGATCGTGTGGTGCAAAGGGTGGCTGAATGGAGGGTAGTGCAACTTGTGCTGCAGCATGTTTCTGGAGCAAGAGATTTCCGGGTTGCTCTTCACAAGAAGCCTCCTGGAGTAGACTACTCTCCTGGATTCTTCCATAGCTGCCAAGGCATCCTTAATATTTCGCGGATCGGAATTGTTCATGCAAATGGAAAAAATGTTATTTTTGCCAAGTCAGTGAATTGGCTTCATGGTGATGAATCCCATAAAATAAATTCCGAAAAAAAAGAAGACATAACAACTCCAAGCATCGCAAAAGCAAGAGAAGCCAGCAAAAGCTTCCCAATGACCTTAGAAATTTTCACCGAATATTCTACTTAGAGGTTCAGGATACTTAGTAAGTGGATAGTAACCAGGGTTATTACCTCTATAAGTGGGTTATATGTCCCCTAACTAGGGTTAGAAACCTACATATAACCAGTTACTAAGTATCCTGAACCTCGAAGTAAGCAACAAAAAAATCCCGTATGTAGGGGATGAATCTCATGGTAGCTAAAAAGGGTGAAACCCACCGAAAACTAACGACTGGAATCCTAAAGTCACGAAGGTTTTTTCCCATAGGATCCATGGGACCGGTATCTACCTTTTAGGGGTTATTTCACCCATATTTTGGGGGTGTAAAACCTTCATGTTTCATGGTTTTGGGGTCCAAGGGCATTTACTATTATAACAAGACAATCAAATTGTAGGTAAATATACCAGTCCCATGAATCCGTCATGGCTTTCAAAAAGGCTGCCATTTTTTTCGGGGAGTCTGTTCCATCCATTAGTTTTCAGAAAGTGTTTTTTCCACCTGGAAAGGATCGATGGCGATCGCCACTCCCATTTGGTTTATCATGGCCCCTTCTTACAAATCGCTACTACACTTTTGGGACTGGCAACAAATCGCTATCGATCCTTTTCAACTCACCGCGAAAAGTGTGGTGTACATTCCTCATCTTGATTCAACCAAGCGACATGGATGGAAACATGTTGTTTCTTTTCGCCCAACCGCTTTGTGCAAGGGTTTCACTGGTGGGACTTCGTACGCTCAGTAGCACTTTTGAGCCTAAAATTTCGAGTGGTGGTTTGGTGGAGGATGACCTGTGAAGTCTTTAAATGCCATCGATTGAGAAAGGCATTGAAATTGACATTTCAAATCTGATTTGAAGAACCTCCATTCATTTCTAGGAAATACGTGAACATGTACGTTATATATATATATAGTGATCATATATACTGCATGAATTCAATGTATGGAAATCTTCAACATTTCATCAATTCAATTCTGGAAATCGAATTCAGTGTCATCATTTCTTCAAGACAAATGAAATTCCATTCAAATCTTCCAAGCAAAGGTGCCATGTCTTCACCCTGAAACTATAGTCTTCGTTGAAACGAAAACTTGGAAAAATGTCGTTGGTACATGTTCAATCTCGATCTCTCGATCTCCATTCAGGATGGCACCTGCTGAGTTTTGTTCAAGGCCATGTAGAAAGTACGAATCAAGCTGCTCTTTCCACTGGGCGGAGAATCCGCACATGGAGGTTGCCCCGTTGTTTTTGTTTCTTCTACATGGAGGCAACACCAACCAGTGAAGTGACTTGAAAAATTTTGGGGGAAGGCCGAGTCAATGGTTTTGATAATCTTACAGTTGGATCTACCCAGGATGACATTTTTAGGATCGAAAAAATCCCAACCCCGAAAATCCCGAAACCGAAATTGTGTTGCCTTTTTGCATGTTGGGGGCCCGGTTAAAGGTAGATCCAATCCAATCCCATTGCATCCATGTATGGTAAATATTTACCTACATTTACCATAAAAATCAACCATTCATGTAGGTAAATATACCAGTCCCATGGATCCTATGGGAATAATACCTGGAAGTGGACACTGCAAGAAGACGCTATTTTGAGTGATCTGAGTGGTTTGGCTTAGCACCTTTAGCGGCACGAGAATTACTCACCCAGCCAGGTGTCTGTGATGCGCATTCAAAAACTCAGAGACAATGAGTCTCGTTTTTGGAGTTTCGTGATTCCTGGCCAAATTATACACCCAAGAAAACGTACTAACATGACAATGGAAAACCAACCATAATTGAAGATGTATCTACTAAAAATTGTGATTTTCTATTGCGCCATAGAAAAACACCGACCGAAAGCTATCCATCTGAAAGAAACTTCACAAGACCGGAAAAGAAGAGAAACACCGATAACACTCTTAACAATGCCCTTATTCCGTAGCTTTGAGGGAACAATGGCGAGGACTCCCAAGTTACTATATAACTGTTACTTGAACCGGTGGTTTTAGCCCATCAACACGTAAAAAAAAGTGGTTCTGGATAGTTATGGATCAAAAATGTTTCGGCCTCCCAAATTGGATCTACCCAGTACACAAAAAAATCCCGACCCGACTGACTTGTCGTTCCATGCGGCGGAGCCAACGGCAAATTTCATCGTTTGTTTTTCTCTTGTTGGGATGAACATAAAACGCATCATCAAAAAAAAGACTACTTGGAGGATCATCGCATTTACTAAGTGGTTAATAACCCTGGTTAGTAAGTCCCCTAATTGGGGTTATTCCCCTTCCAAATGGCCTAAATGGCTTATATCTCCAAGTAATCTCGTTCTATTCTGGTGTTTCAAATGAACCCGGAACCAGGAAAACACTGGTAAAAAAGTTTTTGCATGTGAGGTCACTTGTAGAAAGTTTCAACATTTGTAAGCGCTGGTTTTTTTCAATCCAAAATTAGTGACCCCCCCATTTTTCAAAGGTTCAAAATAGATCTCAATGGTTCCTTTTTTTAGTGGAAAACCCATGATTTTAGGGTCCTATGATGAAGGAGACACCCAGAACTGCAAGAAACAAAAGTGTTTGAGATTCCAAAACTCGCACCTAATGATATACGTTGATTCACCATGCAACAAAAAAAACAACATCCTTCTTGACAAAAAAACATCAATGTGGGAAGCCTAAAGATTCAGTGCGGTTATATAAAATCCAGTCATTTTTACCCCACAAAGCCGAGGCATTGCCATCACTGTCATCACCAAAAATCAAACCTTAAGCCCCCTCACCTGCCACTAGGACCAAAGATCAAAATATCTGCATGACCAGGCAAAGCGCCTGCCCAAAACCCACAAAAATGGAACTCAGTCTGGCTTTGTTTCCAAAAGAAATACAGAGATCGTAGCTGGGGATGAACAAAAATATGGCTATGACATGACTAGTATCATAAATATTCATAAATCATAACCTTTTGGGAACAACGATTTCTGGTTTTTGTTGTGCACCTCCAAAAAATATTATCCTTATCTAAAAAAAGTAGTCTAGATTTTAAATTTTAAACTCTCAGGTGAATCATCCATCAAACAATAGTTGAAAAAATGGTGGACAAAATCGTGAAACCAGGTGAACAATCCCGGAAACCCCTGGATTTTTTTTGGGACGCCAGAACCCTTGAGTTTCTACCCAAATACTCATATCCAAGGGTTTCTGGCTTCCAAAAAAATCGTGAAACGTGGTTTGTTCAGTGGACGTTTCTTTCGCTGGGGGAAGCCAGAAAGTTTCTGGATATGATGAACCGAATCCGGTTGAATATTTCAGGTCGACGACTTTTTCCAGGTGATTTTCTGACTCGTTTTTTGTGTGGAAAAATCAGCATGGCCACCTGGAAGTTCACAACCCTCAACTCTGCAGGACTTGTCGTTTGTTACGAAACCTCGAAAACTCACTCTAATGGGACGATGTTTTTTTTTACCTCTAGATGTATCATACAAATTGACCAAATGTAGGTATATATATACACCATACATGCATATGTCATATATCCATACATATCTGTCCCTGGGAAAGTATTCACAGCAAGCCTCTTTTAGCACCGAACAACAAATATTTGGAAAGAAAGTTCACAAAGGTCAGAGCTTTTCAAATGATGCATGGATTACCCTTCCTCCCATCATCATGGTTCAGAGAAAAATGGTCCCTCCAATACTAGTTTCCTTTCATTTGGGGGTAGTTTTCCACTGAACCATGATTATATGGGAAAACGGATCATAGTTTCAACGCCATTGGATGTTGAATTTGGTGCTCCCGAGATCCCTCTTTGAGTGGCACGAAGTGTCACTGTTCCTCGGGAATTTTCGAACGACAACCATTCCACCTGAACATTCATTCGCGTTTTACTTCCGCCGCAAAACTCGGGACAACTCTTCCGTTTTAATGCACCTGCCATATCTCCACTTTGACCAGAACAAACCTGCGGTTTGAATGTCGGGCTGACCACTAGTTGTTGTTGTGGTCGTGGTTGTTGTTTTTTTCTGTTTACTTGTGTTTCGCCTTTTTTCTGTATGCCTGTATGCATATACATACATTATTTGTATATATTTTACATATATACCAACCCAAGTCCCCTAACACGTGTCCAGAAAAAAAAACACTTAGAATAGAATGAATTACTCTCACCTTCACATCATCCAAACATAACGCTCCTTTTGCATTTCTGAAGCTTCAATCTACTCATCTTCAACCATCTCATTTTTGATGCCTTTTTTTTTGGAACCCAAAAGACCTTGAACTTGTTCAGCATCTTCCGCATCTCTTCCACCTGCACTAGATATCAACAAAAAAGGGCATTAGTCCAACATAGAGTATACACATTGACAAAGGATAATTTCAATCAGCGGCCCCACTGCGCCAAGAAACAATGGGAAGTCCGCAAGCTACAAATGGCAAAGTTCATCTTATTTTGGGCATTCCGATTTTGCTTTATGACCTGTTTCTTGGTTTTTTTCACTCCATGCCATGAAAAAAACACATCAGAACATATGGGTGTTTCCTTAAATGGTGGTACCCCCAAAACACCCCAAAATGATCATTTTTGGTAGGAAAACCCATGGTTGTTGGGTACCACCATTTTAGGAAATCCCCATATCAGTCCCAAAAGTGCGGCATTACCCCAAAAACCTCATGTCATTTGATGGAATGTGAATGCCTGAAATCCATGGAATCCCTAATGAGCCCTTGGGGTTGGACCCTGAATGCTTCCCCCGATCACCAACGATCCATTGCTACGAACCAAAGGTTTTATGACGAATTGGTTGGTTAAGGGTCCCGGGATCCTTAGAATGGCTGGGATTATGAATCCAAATCTACTTGGTGGTTTGGTCTATTTCAACCCAATTTGAAAAAATATGCTCCTAAAAATTGGATCATCTCCCCAAACATCTGGGTAAAAATGAAACAAAATCTTTGAGTTGCCACCTAGAAATGAATTGGTGGCCTCCGTATAAGGCCCCCAGCCCGAATTTAAAAAGAAATCCAGGGGTCCTTTTTCTTTTTGAAACCTCAGAGGCTGGATCTTCATTCCGTTCACTTCATTCTCAAAAAAAACATGGTACTACTGTTGATGGTTCAGAAATCCCAAGGCCAACCACCTGGCAGAAATAAAACCCTAAAAAATAATGAGATGTTTACCATATTGACTGGTGCAGGAATTCAGCCATCAACAGTAGTATTACTGTAATGGTTTTGTATCGTTGGAAATTTGATAAATTCTTCATTGAACATGATATGCACGAAGGCTTTACTTCTTTGACGCAACGTTTAAATGATTCATTGGCGGTTTTAGTTCATTGGAAATCTGCCCTGAATAAACAACCATAGTTAGCTGGATGATTGTTTACCGTTTCAAGAGGAAATACACACCTCGATTTCCGGATAGATACCCCAAAGAGGAGCCTTATATTTAGAAATAGAAGCACCGGCTTTCCAACGGATCATTGTTTAATAAAAATCCAATGTACAATTTCCATCTTGTGATGGAATCTTCCACAACGATTGTTAATAAGAAATGTCACTCTCAACACATTCATGATGGACCACCCTTTTAGTCTTGTTGACTCACATCTTGTGTTGAACTTGCCTGATTCTCCATGATAGCAGCCATTGCCAATGCCTTGATCAACAAACAAATGTAGGCACGAATGAGGTCACAATTAAGGGATTACCCTCCCGGAAACTAACAGTAAAAGCACCTGAAAATGGATTGTTGGAATACGATTGTTTCCTTTTGGTAGTTTGCCTACCTACTTAGGGGCGTTGGCTGTGAGTTTGAGGGAGTGTAATAACGGGCCACAAATCCCTTGCCTTAAGGCCTTAGTTCAAGGGGTTTAATACCCGGAGGCATTCCTTAGAGGGGCCCAGGCCTGAAATCACAACAACGCTGTTTTGAGGTGATTTTAACGACGACGGTAAGCGGGGGGTAAGTTCAAAGACAATATAGTGACTGTAATTGCGGAAAACACACACCTTGAAGTGTATATATCCCCTTGGTATGTAATCTATATACTGTATATATAAATAGTGTATATATATATATATATGACATGTATTACCCAAAAAAAACANCCAGGAACCCCCTCAGGATCTCATTGCATACGTCTCTTCCAAAAAACTGAGGCAACCAACGGGATCGGCCCCTCCTCCTTGGCATGGGAAACAAAGGGAATCAACCAGAAAATTGCACTACCCATACCATCCATGTATGGTATGTTTACCCACATTTGGTTGATTTTTTATGGCAACTAGCCTCAAAAACAACAACACATCAATATATATATATATACTGTATATATATATATATTGTATATATATACTGTATATATAAATATACTGTGAATATATATATATATGGGACAACTTGAAAAACAAACAAAACATGAGTGGTGTACATCTGGATTTCACCGGAAAAAAGTGCTAGTGTTGGTGTTGTTGTCGTTGTTGTTGTTGTTGTTGTTGTCGTTGTTGTTGTCGTCGTCGTTGTTGTTGTTGTTGTTGTTGTTGTTGTTGTTGTTGTTGTTGTTGTTGTTTGTGTTTGGAGTTGGTTGGTGAGTCGTATTTAAAAAACCAAACAAAACTTAACGCACTTTAAAGCTTCCTTTCCTGTGGGGGTGGTCCAATTTGGAATTGGGTAACCGGTAGGACACCCGTCTAACAAGTCATGACACATCATGACAGCAAGAAGTTGGAATGAAATCTGTGGATTTTCTCATATAGAGATGGTGAGATTAAGAGGGTTATGTCTTGTGTATTTCCTATCTTCACTAGTAGTGACCACCAGAAAAAGCACCAAAAAAAGCACGGGCCAAAATGCAAAATATTGTGGTTGCTTGTCTTGGGTGCCGCCCAAGGCACGAAAAAAAAACACGAAAAAAAAGCACGAGAAAGAACG
>DF241976.1:0-44475 GCA_000507305.1 Breviolum minutum Mf 1.05b.01 | reverse complement strand
AAAAAATGCACGAAAAAAAAGCACGATAAAAGGCACAAAAAAAACACAGAAAAAAAACACGAAAAAAAAGCACGGAAAAAGCACCCAAAAACCACCAAAAAAAGCACGGCAAAAAACAGGACCACCACCAAGGGGAAACATATATAGAAAAGAAAAGGGACAAGCACGAAAAAATGCACGGAAAAAAGCACCAGAATACGGTGGAAAAAGCACCCGGAAAAGCACAAAAAATACCACCAGCAAAATCACCAAAAGACATCAGAAAAAGCACGACAAAAAACACGGGAAATCCGCACCAGAAAAAGCACGCAGGAACACATAAAAATGCACCAGAAATAGCACCAAATAAAAACACAAAAAATCATGAAAATCATGGTGCTCCCCCGGGATGATAAAAGTAAAGGCAAACCATTTTATTCACTGTTAGTGGGGTTAGGGTAAACCCAAGTTATGTCAATTCGTTCAACATTTCATGTACAAAGTGGGTTTTAAAAAACATGAGTAGGTCAAACCGTTTATGTAAATTCATTTAATACTCCATTTACAAAGTGGGTAAAAGATCATGGTTAGATTTAAAGCGCTTATGTTTATTTAACATTCCATTTACAAGTGGGTTATAGTTATACACCAACTAACTTAAAGCATTTCTAGTTGGTGGTTTCAACGGTTTCAACCCATCTAAACAATATCGAAAACTATGCTCGTCAAATTGCATATTTTTCCCAAAGTATCTAGCGGTAAAAAACAAAAATATGTGAAAATTGAAACCAGCACCCACTTATACACCAGCTACCCTCTGGTAAACTAACATGGCAATGGAAAATGGACCCTTTGAAGATGTATTTCCTATTGAAAATGGGAATTTTCCATGGCTAATGTTAGTTTACCAGAGGGTAACTTCAACCATTTCCATCCAATTGACATCCACGCTGTCACCCCGCCTGCTGTGGCCGAAGGCCTTGGAGGTCCAGCGGACTCCATGGCCTGAAACCAAGGTTGGCCAAAAAAGCTTCAAAACTACCAGGTGTTCCGGGGGTGCCTGGAAGCTAAAGACTTAACTAAAATTATGGTGGTTTCCAACAGGAATCTCCTTTTCCAGGGGTCTATTTTCAGAGGCTATGTTAGTTTTAGGGAGGGTAGTTGATCTGAAAAAGAGCATCCCTAGACATCCAAAATCATCCAAATGCCTGATCTTTTGGGTGTTTGAAAGCCTTCTCAGGAGATGTTTGGGGGGTTCAAACACCTAATTGCAAAGTATTTGGATGTCTAGGCAGAGTTGATCATGCAAATCTAATGCCAACTCCCCCAATGTTTCCCCAATGAAACAAGTTTAAGGCCATATCAAAGAGGGTTGTGAAGCACAAGGTTCTCGGAGTTCTTTGCCGCCATGCTACTGGTCTGGTTGAATTTCTTGATGTCCGGCAAAACTTGTTAGGAAAGTTGCTGCAAAATGGGAGAACTCTTGGATGATAAGACTCAGGTTTACAGTGCCGACCTTCACAATCCCAAAGAAAAACACTCCCAGATTTGTAAAGCGCTCCCTAAGACAAAACAGTTCGCCCCTAAACATAGGCAAACTACCAAAAGAAAACTATCGTCTTTCAACCATCCATTTTCAGGTGCTTTTGCTGCTAGTTTCAGGGTAACCGGTAACACTGATGATTCATGATATTCCCAACAACTCCCAACCACAATCAAACATGTGTGATTTTTTTGTGTTTTGAAAGGCCTAGGCTTCCTGGGTTTTTTGTTGGATTTGTGGAAGGGACAACAATGAAGCAATTTCAAGTCAAAGACCCTGAGTGAATATTCTTTTGGCAAACTTTTAGTAAATCCTTACCCTGAATGTTTTGGCCTTTTCCATTGGATAGTTGGCCACCCCCCTGCGATTGCTCAAAAGGTGACCCACAATTTTGGGTACTACATTCCCTTACTATTCACTACCTTTTGGGGTGACAAAAGGCGGTTTGGTCGCTGTAAATTGCCGCTGCATATTGATTCAAAGAATTGCAGAATCACCCCCGCCAACAAACCTACGGCCCCTACGATCGTTGTAAATGGAGTTATTTCACCCCAAGAAATGGGCGAAAAGAAATGGGTCACGGGGGAATCATTACCACTTTTTTAGTGGACCTTTGATCATCTGTTGGAGGCTGTTGGAAACCTTCGGGGCACTTCTGCTACTGGCACAAAAGCTTTCACCAAACTGATATCTCCGGAACCAGCCTCTCCGGAGGGAACCCCCGGTGCCGGCATTGTGACCAAAGCACGAGGTGCTTCAGGCTTTAACAAACTGTTGTGGATCTATTTTGAGTACCAGGGGCCAAACTCTGACTGTTTGAAATTGATTGTTTCTTTATGATGTGAATGTTGTTTTTTTTAATCAGCATGGTCATGTCTGGCATGCGGTCATTAAATATGACAATAATATTCTTCCAGGCTATCTTGGATTATCAGCAGTGTCATTAAAACAATGAAGGTAGTCAGGTTGACACGGTCATGTCATGTTCTCCTACCATGACATCTTTCTTAAAGTTTTCAAGCCAACTCGCTTGACGAATGTTGGATTTTTTCAAAGTATAGATAGCAGCACAGGTGTAAACTACTGTTGACACCTGGAATGTATCCCAAACCCCTACAAATAATGAGATTTCAACTACCACCCTCAACTGGTGAGTTTGCCAGATTTTTCCGGTTGCCATCAACAGTATTAAGGTAGTGAACTTACATGCTAACTTCTCCATTTTGTCTGTATGGGATCTGAGCCTGGCTGCCACAAAACCACGGCTTGAATTTCTAGGTGGTGGTTGAACCATCCACTTAAAATAACAACATTGTGTAGTCAAATTGGATCATTTCCCTGGAAATTCCGGCTGAAACTAAAAAAATCGTCGAAACCACAAGCTAGTTTTCAAATCATCACACTTACTTCCTGGTGATCTAACCGCCTGATAAAACAAACTCTCGTTGAAATACCCCTTGAAACAATCAACCATCAGCAATGTGAATTCAGAAGGGCATCTGATCTGTTCTTGTTTTTGACTTTTTTTGATTATCTGGCTGAATTAGGAGGAAATAATTGACCAAAAATCAATTGTCAATTGAGCCATGAAAAAGACCCTCTTAATTTCCATTGAATCCTGGTTGTTGAATTCCGGGATCTGAAAATTATTTACTATAATCCCCTCCCATCTTAAACCTGGTAGTTTGTCATCCCCTACCCTAAACAACCACATGTTTTGTTCAATGCTCAAACTGATGTTCGAACCACAAATCACCATCAGAACCCACAACCTTCATTTTTGGGGGTTATAACCCATATTTTCTGGGTGTACCTTCGTTTTTCATGGTTTTGGGGTCCACGGGCAGCAACATAACACAGACCTCAAACACCTAGAGATCCGAACCCCGGCCCTATGGGAAGCTCCGGTTCGACCATCGCGGTTTAACGGCCCCGGAAATCGCATCGTTATATAAATGATGGAGGGGGACATTTCGCACCGTCTCCTTTTGATGGCCTTATAGAGAAATGGGTGAAATCCTGGGGTGAAATGTATATAACCTATTATTATAGAAGTTATGAGTCAGTCCGTTTAGAACCATGGATCCGGGGGTGAATGTCTTGGATCCGGGGATTTCCAAAAACTCACTTTCCTTCGCTCCTTTCAGGGCTACCTGTACCTACCCTTCGCACCAGGGAGACTCGACATGGAAAACATCCAGGTGATTCAATGACCGTGACCAACCTTGATCCCTTGGGTTGGAGGGGTCACTGACTTAACCTTTGCACAAAAGGTCACTTATATAACCAACCCTTAAAAAAAGGGCACAAACTCGCAGAATTGCCTCCGGATGGTAATATATGGTCACAATAATGTGAATATATAATATCTGGATGAAGGGAATCACAATTTCACCAGTCGACTTTTAAAAGTTGCAGGATTCCATGCGGACACCACGGACACCTGAGTTCGTGGAAGTACCCTTAAATAAAAGCCTATTACTGTAGACGTTGAGAATATCTGCTGATTAACCCACTTGTGCAGGGATATATTGATATGATTTGATATGTAGGGTTTAGAAGCACATACAAACTACAGATCAAGTAAAAGACAGACGCCTTTTTGCGACTTGGCGAGAGAGACACTGCAGTTCATGATCGATCTGATTTGACTGCTCGATTTTTTGGGGCATGCGACACACCGACCATCTCTGCACGTTCGACTTGTACGGCTGCCACGAGGAAGAATGCCCAGCTAAGACTTCACGAGGCAAAATCACCTTGCAGGGAGAAGTCAAGAAAAACAATTCAATATATGAATATTTCTGATATTGAAACTTCTATCTGACCCCTTTCCAATTTGCAGGAAATAAATTGGTTGAACTTGGTTGGTGGTGGGTGTCCGATTGACTAATTGTATTCTTGTGTAGTCTTCCAAGAAAAACTCCGATAAATCTAAACATTTGGACTTGGGAACAATCTGCAAATCATTGTGGTCTGCGAATCTCAACTGGAAAAACATGAAGAAACATGACGTCAACAACCATGATGTGACCGGCACGAACCACGAACCAGTCCAGTTCTGATGGCTCCAAAAGAACAAAAAAATGTCCGGACACCCAAAGATTTGGATAAACAGTCGGTTCATCCAAATCTTTCGTTCCTTTTTGTGTGTTTTTTGTAAGTTTGAAAACATATAGGTGATGGCTAGCCTGTTGATTTGGGACATTTTCATACGTTTGCTTAGGTCTCAAAGATATCAAATGCGGTATATATTCCATTATCCTTGCTCCTGAAGTATTCCACTCTTTACTGATCTGGTCACCAACATAATGACCACAACAGCAGCACCAACATCAACACCAACATCAACATCAACACCAACATCAACACCAACATCACCACCACCACCACCACCACCAGCAGCAACACCACCACCACCAGCAGCAACACCACCACACACACACACACCACCACCACCACCACCACCAACAACAACAACAACAACAACAACAACAACAACAACATCAACAACATCAACAACAACAACAACAACATCAACAACATCAACAACATCAACAACATCATNACAACAACAACAACAACAACAACAAACAGCAACAACAACAGCAACAGCAACAACAACAACAACATCAACAACAACAACAACATCAACAGCAACAACAACAACAACAAGCACAACAACAACATCATCATCATCATCAACAACAACAACATCAACATCAACATCATCAACAACAACAACAACAACAATATTGTTACATCTCATCAAGCAACATGAAACCAGACCTGCGTATCTTAAGACACATAACAACAGTGCAAATCATCAGGCCGATACACAATCCAACACATTCTGTTGAAAAAAACATCGCAACTTCCAGGTACAGTACATGACAGTAAAATACAGAAGGCATTAAGAAACACCACTTTAACCAAACTTAGACACACTTGGTCGTCATGCAGTACATGATTCTATTATCAAAATCCATTAGTACAAGATTTCATTAGTACACACACACACACACCTCGACCCTCGACCCCTCTGGGTACTTTTAGCCTTTTTGTTGAAAGGAAAACTCATCTTTCAAGCCATTCATTTTCGGACTCCTTTTGTTAGTTTTTGGATCTAAGTTAGACCCTCACTAAAACCAACAGTTTGCCCCTGAAAATAGGCAAACTCGCAACAGGAAAGTAGTTTCCCCACCAATTTTCAAGGGCGAGCTGCTAGTTTTCTGGGGAGTAACAGTTTCACCCTGCACCTACCAGCATAATTTCAATGGGACACCACTTTCATCCGAATCCCAAATGAGTAACGAAATTCCACCGACAGTTGGTTAATAGTAGGATCCTTACAATGGTCTAAGTTTATTAAAAACCCCATATATAACTGCATGTGTAGTATATATACACCACCAAAAACTAACATAGCACCTGAAAATGGATGGTTAGAGAGTAGTTTCCTTTTGGGATGGCCTATTTTCAGGTGCTATGTTAGTTTCAGGGAGAGTATAACTCCCTTATATAACCCAACCAGCCAACAATAAGGGGCCCTTTTTTTCATTGCCTTCGCTTCTCCGCCAATCGGATCGTCAGCTTTACACCTGGGAAATCCAGTTGGTAGACCCAAATGCTCCCATGGGAATGCATGGAAATCCTTCCTTTTTTAGCGGTTAGGTTATTTCACCCATATCTTTAGGGCTGAACAAAAACCCTGCATTTTTTATAGTTTGGGGTCCAAAGGTATGGTATATCCACCTACATTTAAGGCTTCATTTTTTTTTGTAGGGAAATATACCATATCAACAAGCATCTGTCGGATAGGTTTTGTTTGCCTACTAATTTATATATCATATCACAAAATTATGCCAAATGTGTAGGGATCGACAAAAAAAGTCCCATTGGATTTGCGTGGGGTATAGTTTTGGGTTTGGATTGAAAATCATGGGCCCATTTTTGTTGGGTATCTATTCATTTTCAATTTCTGCGGGTATGAACTGATAATTTTTGGAAGCATCTTATCATGGCGACACTAAAGATAGTAAAGCTAACATCTCTCCTCAAAGGTTGCACCCTTTCCGCAAAAGAAAAATCAAATATCTATTTAACTTTCCACTCTTACGTTTCAGCTGTCAGGCCCCAATTTTTTGGAGTCAGAATCTAATCCAATAGAATAGATATCAATCAAATATGCTCCATGCATGGAACATATACCTACAATTTAGCTTAAATCTAAAGCTGTGCCTATAGGTAAATATATCATACATGGAGCATATTACGGAATGGAAACAAGTTCATCAGTTTTCATGGACAACAAGTTCATCACTTCATCACGAAAAACGCTGACATAAACGGAAAATACATCATCCCTCTCCCCCAATATCACAGATCTTTTGTCCTTTGCTCCTTGATACTGCTCACTTGCAGCTGTACACCCAATATCACAGATCCTTCGTCCTTCAAAATGAGCACAAAAAAAAACATGTTGCGAAGCGCACCATCGCCAAAGTGGTTTCCAAACGTCTCTTCCTTGGAGCAAATTCCGATCAATTTTCGCCGAGGACTGACCCGAGATTTCAGGAATTTTGGCCAGCCAATGAACCATGGAAACGTCACCATAGCTATCATTGACGTTTAAAAGAGTTGGGGTCCCAGGTATGTATGTATACCATTTTTGCCCTCAAAACACTACCATGGTTTAAAGTTTAGAGGTTTTTATGTTTTTATGGTAAATAACCTGGTTTTTGGGTGGCCAAAACCTTTATTCTTAATGGGTTTTGGGGGGCCCATGGTAAATATATAATTAGATCATTGTATTATATTGCATAGATACTTGGGGATACTTGGGTCCTTCTGCCGTTATTGTCTTGTAAACACAACCAAACATAGCAGTGGGAACAAATAAGACATCCTCAATGTAATAGTTGTGTGAAAACAACTACAAACTGAACTTCAGAAACAAATCGCAAAAACTACCTGGTGGTTTCAACCTATTTGCAAAATAATAGTCAATTTGGATCATTTCCCCAAGGTTCGGGGTGACCATTGAAGAAAATTAAGTTGCCACAGTTGCCACCACCTAGCTAATATATCCCATTCCCTTTTGAGGTATCCCGTTTGGACCCTTTCTTAAGGTTTGTAGAAGCCATGGTCACAGCTACAAACGATCACATTGGAATCTGGGAACTTACCGGCCCCCAAATACCTGGGGGTTTCCCCAACCAAGAAAACAAGGCCGAAATGTAAGGCCTTCTTAAGGGATCATGGTGGGCTTCATAATTTGGGTATGGCCCCTTCCCAGTAACAGTGACCACCAGGATTATTCCATTTTTAGTAGGGAATCCCTATAAACCTTTATTTGCCACTGTTACTGGGAAGGGGCCACACCCAATTCATAATCCCTTACTGGGGCCGGCCATTTCCAGGGCGCCGAACAAGGGTAGCAAAAACCGGGAGGGTGGGGTATGGTCTGAGATACCTGGCCATGTCATCCTCGTTTAAACCTGCCAGCTTGTGGCCCATGATTTCGATGATGACCTTGGGTCCCAAAAGTTGGCTCAGTTTTTTTTCCATAGAAACTTGTCCTTTCCCAACAAAAAAATGGGAGCAACAAAAATAACAAAACAACACAAAACAACAAATATAGGGGCAGTGGTGTATGATGTGCCCCTCCAAAAAAATGAGTCAAACACATCAAAATCACCAATCTAAGGATAATCTAAGGTGCAAACAAAAAACATGAAACAACCATGTGCCTACCTTGATCTTCCAAGGGGTGCTGAATGGATGATAAGGGGTGCCGAAAAACACCATCCCTTTGGGTTCAAACAGCACCCTTTGGAAGATGCTGGTACCAACAAAAATCTGCTGATCACAAGAGATTTTTGAAAAGTATATCACTTCCACTGGGTGATACTGGGCGTCCCAGGGACGTCGTCCATCATGAGATCTTGACCTGGAAACTCCTCACGTGCTTGATGTGTGTGTGCTTTTTTCAAAACGGTGGGGAACTGGCATGATTGGCATGGGCGGAATTCAGCTCTTCTTTTCTGAATGGTAAAATGACAAGAATGCATCTGGGTCAACAGGTCAACCAAATTCATATATGAAAACATAGTGATAAAGAAATCTGCAAATATCTGCAAATAGAAGGTAGAGGTAGATGCATGTATATTTACGATAGAGTACCTCATTGAATTAGCCAAATGTATCAATTCAAGCATTCCAAGTGGTGCAAACAGCAGGGGGTGAAAATCCTCCCAAAACACCAACAAGTTAAATAAACAAATGACGATAAAGTATCACCATCTGTTTGTAAGAGTCTATCCGGGATAATGACATTGTGTACTTGGCATGGTTTTTCCACAAGTTCGGCAAGTTCTTTTAGTCGCCAAAGTCTGATAAAGTCTGCATTTCTTGCTTTCAACCTTTTTTTTTGGGGGGGAAAGAAAGGGGGAACAAACACATATAAAGATATTTTAGATACGAAAAACACATAGAAAACAAACACAAACCGCACCACATTTGCAAGCTGCAGCAAATTTGCTAAGACCAACACTTGGTTCACATGACCTCTTGACCCAAAATGTGTTTTCTGTGATCATCAAATCATCCAACCTTTTCTGAAAGTGCTGGCAGGAAGGGGTACAGAAACTCCTTATCTCTGAGATTTTCACTCACATTTTTCGGAAAGTGCAAATCCCTCGTCACGTCATGGGTATATCGTCACATCTCCATCTCTACCCCTGAGTTGATGACCACAATTTCGTGAATCCGACTGACCCAGCTGAAACATATCATTTATATGTGTCCCTAAGGATCATTGGACCCGAAAAAACTGGTTATTTTGAGGACCAAAACACCCCTGCGTCATACAGGTTCAAACCCTTCCATTGGAGGGTCCAAGATCCTTAGGGGTATATGGAAACTATATCTTCAAATATGTTCAATTTACGTACTGCAATAGAAAATACACCATGGTTCCAGGTGCATTTTGAAACCTTTGTTAAAAAGACACCTCGATCACCCCTAAAAAAAACAATCAACTCCAAAGCCACAGATGTCTTTCCTAGTTGGTGGTTGATTCCCCATGCCATGAATGAAACAAAAATTGCCGCAAGGAAAAACTTGGATCAAGTTGACAATGGGATCTCAAGTTCCTGGTGGATCCAGTCGATCCAAGATGTCCGCTCTACAGAGTCAAAAATTCCTCTATGAGAAGGTCCAGCATTCCTTAGAGTAGTGTTTTTTTTTCCATCGGTTTCTGGTTGGTGGTTTCAACCCACTTGAAAAATCTTAGTCAAAATGGGATCATTTCCCCAGGCAGGGATGAAACTCAAAAATATTTGAAACCACCACCTAGTTTTTTGTGGGCAAGAAAATTGCTACACAAGTTGGTTGCTTTTTTGGGTGTCCCTGTTTCCACCATCTAATATGTCGAATTTCTCCTCGACATGCTCCACCAAATAGCCTTCATCTGACCATGCGAGGTCGATACCGGCACCACTCCTCCACGTTTGCGGCTCCGGGGAAAAAAAACTTGAAAGCAGGTGAGGTTCGGTGGGTTGGCCATAGAATCAATGTACGGTAGATTTGACTACATTTCCCTAGGGATCCAATCACCTTGTCAGATGATGATTGGGGTGTATAATCACCTCCGAAACACAAGGTATTTAGGTTCCATTACCATTCTCAGGAGGTGATTGGATCCCTAGGGTTTCATTGATTTTTGTTGGTACATGTATCAACCATGGATCCCATGAGTTTTCTTTCATAGAAAAAAACAGACATCAATTTATTTTTGAATCCTATCTAGGTGGTGGTTCTGAAAAAGTATGGGCAAGTCAAATTGGATCGTTTCCCCACTTAAAGGTGAAAATAAAAAATGTTTGGAACCACAAAATCAGTAGTTGGAACACGTTTTTCCTCCAAAAGTGTGTTGCAGCCATGTTTCTGCCCCTGTTTTGTCAATTTGGCTGACATCATGTCTTGGACATTGCCAAGCCTGTAGAGTCTGTAGAGTTAGTGATAGGTATAGGGTGGATGAGTGGATGAGAACAGGGATATAAAAATCAGACAAAAAAAGTGGGTGCTAGATCAGCAGTTCGGGGTAGATTAAACAGGCTTAATTAGATAGATTCTTAAAAAATACAGGCTTGGGTGAAGGGGCGCCTTTCCAAAATATGTCCATGCAAGCTTCAAGAAGAAAATATCTGAATGTGTTTTTTTGCCCATGTTCATGACAAAGGCCCCATTACCTGTTTTTTTTCAAAACGTAACTGCTGGGTTTGACCATTTGTTTTGGTCGCCCATTTTGCGGTATCTTAAAAGTGTCTTTGAGAGATTGCAAAGTTCAAGTGTACATAAGTTTAAATCCGGATCCTAATTATGCTTTTTACATCTGATACCTATCCAGATCTTCTCGTATCCGAACTTTCTAGAAATAAAACGCAACTTAAAACGCAACTGTACTAATGGACTTCAGTCCTCAAGGAGTTCTTTTTGGATTTCAGTTTTGGAAGTTGAATTTCAAAAATGTCACGAATCTCAATTTTAGACAAATGAATCTATATATATCCCCCCAAATCCCAATGCCACCCACCTTGTCAAGACATGAAGGGGCCTTACTTATAAAGGATTATCAATCAACCCCTATGATTTCCCGTAAAAAACAGTGGCATCCAGGAGGAGGTTCGGTACCGTTCTCGACATATACTCCCATGATTTTGGAAGATCCAGCTTTGGGGAAAAATTCGCGAAAAAACCAACAAAAACTCGACTCAACTGAGGTACCCTACTCTGGGTGAACACGCAAATAGACTTCTCGCCTCGGGGATCAACTGGGGAGTTGAAAAAGTGAATCTCTCGGTGCGAGTTGGATGAGAGGGTCTTTTTTTTGTTTGCAAAATTGATGCGAACACGGGTATATAATAGGTAAGATAGTTATACTTAGAGTAACATATGAAATCAACGAAATCTAATCATGGATCATAGCTGATTAATCACATTTCCTATAGTGTACTCTGAACTCATGTTCGGAATGCCATGATTCAGAACAACTTGAACATGTGTTCCTGCTGCGATGTTCAATGCAATACGATGTACCTCTGCTCTACTGGGTAGACCTTGTCAAGAGACAAATCTTAGCAAAGTCATCCTACATGTGTACAACCAAAGTGGTTCATTACAAGGTGGGCCCCTACCAGTTATAAATGGAGTTATATCACATGTAAATGGCAGAAAATAAATGAGTAACTGGGGTTATAACCTACTTATAGAAGTTATAACTTATCACTCCATTTATAACGCGTAGCTGCCCACCTTGTAACCCGTTTGTTTTTCGGTCTGGTGAGTCTAGTGTAGACCGTATCTTCCGGGGGGCTGAATGGAAGGGATGCCCAAATCACAGGAAGTTGGAGATGTTTGTTAGCCTGCAATTGCATGAATTGGATCGATGTATCTAGGCAATTCATTTTTTGCTTTTTCTTTTCCTGTACCTGAATTTCAGGCCCAAACTTTGGAGGGGAAAAATCATCTTAATTACCAATTTTCAGGGTCAAAGAATATCCTCCAGGGAACTAACATATCCCACCTGGGAAAAGGAAAATCATCTTCAAAATGCCATTTTTGGGGGATATGTTACTTCCCAGGAGGGTATACAGTAGTTTCTGCCTACCAAAACATTCTGTCAAAACCTCTGCGAAACTTCCAACTGAGAACGGCCGGACGTGGCTGGAAAATGGTAATCCAACAACCTCCGAAGCCTTGGTCTTAAATGGCTGAAATCAAAGTTCCAACGTGTTAAACTGTCAGGGGTTGGTCAACGAAAAACAACGAAAAACAACAACAACAACAACAACAACAACAACAACAACAACAACAACAACAACAACAACAACAACAGGGGGTTAGCATAAGGGAAGACATTTCATGAAAATTCAAAACAAACCCATTTCCTATGAATAAAGATTCATTGTGTTTCTCAACTTGAAATGCATGTCCGCTTTACTCAGAGTCTTAGTGTTTTGAAATCTTTTTTTCAACAAATCTCTGTAAAAAGTGAAGTTTGCCTAAAATATGACAGGTCCTGGAATCTTCAACCCTTATGCTGATGCTCCAATCCCTTCTACAAATGGTTTGGGAATGGATTAAACGGGTACCTAAACTAGGGCATGGAATGGATGAAGACTTTTTTGTGAAGAAACTATGGTTCATATTCATTTATCTGAAGTCTCCAATAAAATCTGTATCATTTCAACGTGACAAAGGATTGGCGATTGGGGGGGGGGGTCTTCAATATAGCCCAGTCTAGTTGGGGGGTTCAACCCGTTTGAACAATTTATTTGCAAGTCAAGTTGGATCATGTCCCATAGGTTTGAGGTAAAAATCATGTTTGACACACGAATAATCAAAACCGCCACCGAAAAAAATGTTTGTGTACTACTTGTTGATGGTTCAGAAATCCCAAACAACCACCTAAGATGTATGAAACCTGTGTAAATCATGGGATTTAAACTACCAACCTCAACTGGTGAGTTTACCGGATTTCTGGTTGCCATCCACAGCACTATTCTCTAGCCAGATTGAATAACTGATGTCTTGATATTCTGTTTCAATGAAAGGATTCCAACGCCCAGAAAGTCAGAGTAAGAGCAGAGATGAAAGGTAGCATCCTTCTGTTTTTTCAAAGGTTTCACGGTAAAATTATCAATGTATGATCCTTTTGTTTATACGTATACATTAATCTACCAATGTTACAGAATGTATATATACTGTATGTGCGTATATCATATCTATATAAATTATATTGCTGTAGGCAGTTCCAATTTCTTGCAAAGAACATCCATAAGCCATAAGCCGTACGGCATAAAACTGTTCTCCACACAAAAATGCTGAGTTCATGGCTCATCTCGTGCCTTCTGCTTCATGTCGTGTGGCACAAAACCTGAGAATTTTCAAACAAAACTAGATCAAAAAGCTAGGCAAGGGCTCCAGGAACCATGGCTTTTTTAACCCACTTCCACATTTGGCGTGTGGATATATAAAACACCCTTAGGGTGAAGTTAAGGATCCCCTTAAAACCATTGCCACAAGTTGGATCCATGCTGGGCCGGTCACTGGAAATTCCTGGGGGGATACCACATGAAGGACCCAAGGGATGCGCAGTGAAAGTTGTTGTGGAAATGACAAAAAATGATGCAAAAACATCTATGTCACAAAAATCTGGATTTCGATAAGGCCCACTTTTTGGATCTTTTTCCAAGTCATGTCACGACATCGTTCGCCCAAGTATGCATCATGCTCATCCAGTTGTGAGGAAGCATCACCAAAACGACACTAAAAAACTCGGTTTTTCAAATGCGCATCATTGAACCAACACAACATATCATAAATACATATAAAAAAAGCCGCAATGAAAACCATCATTGGACCATCATTGAAAAACACAACACCATTTCATCAAAGAGGTTCCTTGCTTTTTGTCGGATTTGCGGGTGGGTCTTCAAAATCTCACCATCAATAAGAATCTGATGGTAAACGCCAAGCCGTACCTGCTGAGTGTCCGGAATCATACAGTACCTTTGGACCCCAAAACCATGAAACATGAAGGCTCTAGGCCCCCAAATATGGGTTATAAATGTTATAACAGTATTATAACAGTAATGATGGTTTCATCTGTAAAACATAAAGTTGGAAACGTTCCCAGCATTCAGCAGGTAAGTTCCAATCTATTCTTTCTTATTTAGAACCGTGCACAACAACGAAAAAATATGGATACGTAACATGAGAGGGAGAAACAACAAAATAGACTTGATTACCCTCCGGTAAACTAACATAGCAATAGAACATGGACCCTTTGAAGATGTATTTCTTATTGAAAATGGGCATATTCATTGCTATGTTAGTTTACCAGAGGGTAGTTTTCACAAAACTTGTTTGGGGATTGAAAGAAGCTCATCTGAAGCGAACTCTTAGTCAGTGGCAATTTTTGCGAAGAAAGTCCGATCGGGGTCCAACAAATTCATCGTAGATCTCCAACCTATATAAAGAATGGCATTTTCATAGGATTCCCTCATACCTCAAACATTTTCAAGCCGGGAAATCTATCTTTTATTGGATTTGCATACTTCATTTGACCATTTTATCTAGTTTTTTTCAGGTGGGAATGTTTTATCATTTAAATTCAACCTTTTTCCAACCTATCACTAACCCATCACAAGCATCAACTAAGTTGATTTCTCCAAACTACTTGGAGGATCACCCCACATATCCCACTTAGTAAGTAGTTAGCAACCCCCATTTATAAGCCATTTAGACCATTTGGAAGGGGTCCCATAACCCCACTTAGGAGAACCATGGTTATTAAAACCACTTAACTGGGTATGATGATCTCCAAAAAACAACTCCCAACTCCCGCCGACATCTGCTTGCGCCAAAAAAACCCAATGGTCTCAGCTGGATATAGTCAAATCCCATCATCTGAGCTGACATGCCAACTCTACGTCCAAACGTCCTGCGACGTTTCTTAACCGATCTTTCGCCGCGACGAATCGCCGACGTTGGGGGAGGAGTGATGTTGAGGGAACACCTAAATGGGTTACAGCTTAAACCCTTAGGAATAACGCCTGCTGTTTCTAAAGGGAAAAGGTTTGTGTGTTTGGGGGGGGGGTTGGTTGATTTTGACATAAGTGTTGCCCCATACCATCCATGGGACTGGCTACTTATTTACAATACAAATCAACCATTTCATGGGACTGGCTTTTGGATTGGGCTTTGGATTTCTGACTTCGCTGGCCAATTTAAGGGAAATTCTAAGGAAACGGGAATGAGGACTATGGGAATTTAAGGATACCCGGTACCAACCCCCCCTACCCAAAAGCCAGGTTTCCCCCAAGACCTACTCCGGCCTTCATATGGCCGGCTATTTAAGGGATCCTGGTGGGTTTCATCTTCCCTTAATAAGGCCGGCCATTTCCTTGGGGAGGTGGTGTTTTTTAGCCAGGTGGGTATCCCAGCTATTTATGAATGCTGACATCTGGGTACCAAAAATACTCAAAATACTTCACCAACTCGAGTTTTCAGGCGATTATTCAGGAGCTTTCCGTTACGAAACATACAGTGAGATTGGCTGAGCTCGTTACTGCCTGTAGATGACATCAAGTAAGTCTTTCTTATTTCGATACACCACCCCCCAACAAAAAAGAACAAACAAACTGGACTGAGTCAGTATAAGATCTCCCAAAACATATTTGATGACCCCAAAGATCAAGAGGTAGAAATTTGGAAGATGACCAAAGGGCAATCAATATTTAGATTGTGTGCAAACCTCGAGGAAAACATATATTGACAACACTAATAAAATCAATCATGTTCGGGCATCGTGCATTCAGTCAACTGCTGATAGATTTGTTTGGTGGTTAATGTTTTGTTATTTTTGTTGGTTTACTATTCTAGGAATCTACTTGGGGGAAATACCTGGAATAGCAACAAACCATTGGCTCAATTCTGATCTTCCCGTTATTGATGATTCTTGTGTCTACAACAAAAATCCTTGGAGATCTACTAGATAGTGTTCAATGTACACCCACAGATCAATACCTGAAGTTGGAAGTTCCATAGATTGACAATCAAAGGATCAGTTGGGATTGTGACATGATCATGTCATTGCCTTGACACTGCGCCCTCATCCAGTTCCTTTTTTTTTTCGGCGCTGGAAAACGCAGATTTCAGCGATCTGCGATCTGCAAACACAAATCATAATCGAAATCTTGATCTTCAGCCAATGGGGCAAATGGTGTCATAACAAACCTCAACAAAAAACAAGACACCGAGCTGAATTCAGGTTTTCTTTAAAAATCAATCCATGCCAAACCTTCATTTCATTCTTGAAGGTTATATCATATCCGTTCATGTGGCACAATTCACCCCATGTTTCTCCTTCTTTTTGTTGGCCTCTTTGTGCCAAGTCTACTTTTTTGGCCTCTATGTACCTGGAATCACCAGTTTGGTTTTCGCACCGTGTAACCAACACCTAAGCTCACCAGGAACAATAAAAGACACCCCAAATTTGATTCAAAACTTTGGGAAATGAAAAGTTTTATATAAGTCATACCCAAACACTCAATGGATATATATTTACCTACATGGATGGTGAAATTGAAATGTACATTGGTAAATGTAGGTAAATATACCATACATTGAGTGTCTGATTAATATAGTTGCTGATTGGTCAATGATAACCGTCAATATCCACCTAGGTGATGATCTCCTGATTATTACTTGCTTCTGGGCCAACTTCTGGGGCTGGATTTGTTGGTCAAACTGAAGGAATTGGAAGGATGGAGTGCCGAACAAAGAGGTCAAGTAGAAGGATGCCGAACGTGTAATTGTGAATCATCTATATATACTAAGATGACATATGTTGTTATTTGCCCTACTATCCTCGAATATTACTTGGAGGATCACCCCAGTTTGTAAGTGGTTAGTAAACCCCATCTATAAGCCATGCAGGGCCATTTGGAAGGGGTCCCACAACCCTACTTAGGGCACAAACGAACCACGGGCACGGGTATTAACCACTTACGTCCGTCCTGGGATGATCCTCCAAGTATCTGGGATTTTGAAGTGAATTCACTCATTTCTTTGATACCATCAATGGCACCGAGCATCAAAAAGAAAGGAGTCTCTAAACTCGATAAATTGTATTAACAAACAATTCCAGCAATACAAACGTGAAATGATACCGGAATCTTAGTGATCACTGCTTTTTCGAAACTGGAAAGTGTTTTTTTTTGTATTTTTATCGACTTGCGGTACTATTCAGTAGGGATTATACAGTACACACAAAACAACTTAAACAACAAGTCGAGCCACTTACTTGTATATAGTACTATATGCTTTTCAAGTATTGTAGTACACTATCATCACAGAAAAAACAGACCGTCCAAGTAGGACTTTAAAAGAATTCTCACCAAGACACTCTTCTCAGGTTTCTGTTGCTGCGCTCTCAAAGCTTCCAATCTCGCCTTTGCTTGATCGAATCGTGCCGGCGCACGGTCGGTCGCAGCCGAAGGAGTAGGACCCGTTGCCTGTGCACGGAGAAGTCGTTCTCGTTCTTCAGCTACACCCAGTCTTGGAATCGTGGGCGTTACCAAAACGGACAATTCCTTTTTTTCTTTTTTCTCTTTCTTCTCCTTTTTGTCTTTCTTCTTTTTGTCTTTCTTTTCCTTTTCCTTTTTCTTTTTCTTCTCTTTCTTCTTTTTCTTGTCCGAAGAGGAGGAATCTGAAGAGCTGTCCGAAGATGATCTGCTTCTCTTTTTTCCCATTGGCAAAACTACTGCCTCTGAGCACCGTTAGGTGCTGGTTCGGGCCCAAACACCCACGAAAACGACTGCTTCGGCATGTTGAAGCACTCAACTCTCATGCCGGACGGAGTGTGCAAAGTTTCTGCATCAACAGATATATGCGAGAAAACATGAAACATAGTGCTGGCTATTTCTGCAATACAACTACTGTAATTATACTTGATGATTTACAGTACATTTATTGTATATCAAATCATATTCTGTACTAACATTCCATGAATTTCTAGATCCTCCAAATATCTTGTTGCTCAATGGTGGTTGAACCACCCATCTGAAAAATGTGCGCACGTCAAATTGGATCATTTCCCCAAGTAGGGATAAACATTTAAAAAACAATTAAAACCACCACCTAGTCACCTAGTCCCTTGTTTCTGTTTATTTATATAATAGTGATCCTTACAATGGTTTTATGAACATCCCTATAATGGTTTACAAGTGGGTTTATAAAACCACCTAGCTTGGTGTTTTGTTGCACTCGTTTAACCCTGATGAGCCAGCTGCATCACACCCCCTGGCCTCAAATCCTCTTGAAAGGACTTGGCTTTCTCCTTGCGCTCTGCCAAGTGAGCTTCCAAAAAACGAGTTCGAAGTAGTAGGGCCTACTTGATAACTCCACTTCTTTCGGGGTGAAGTAACGTAACTTCCACCAGTGAAACCAAGTTATTTTCGGCCGTTGTAGCTCGTAAGGGCCCCCCTTTGTATCAGTTTCAAACTATTGGAATCAAAGTCAAGTTCCGTGACATGCTTCCGACATGGAACTTGCGAGAAAATATGATCCCTTTGGGATAGTGACAGGTGGTTTGGGATATCTTCTCATAAAGGCAAAGGATGTTTTTTCCCAAAATGACAAAGAAATGCAGGATTTCACGTATCTATATATATATATTAAATATATATATATGTATATATACACATACATATTTATTTCAAAATTCATTTGCACATCTAAAAAGTGATATGATCTTTTTTTTGCATTCAAATCTCTTGGGTCCTGCCCTCAAGTAACATTGAAACACCCTGAAGTAATACTCCACACTTCCCAAATATCAAAATAAATGCTAGTTGGTGGTTTCAACCCATCTGAAAAATATTAGTCAAATTGGAAATCTTCCCCAGGTAGGGTTGAAAATGAAAAAATATGTGAAACCACCACCCTTTTCCAGTATGCATAGTAGAGGCAGGTTCCCCAACAAGTATTGGGAGTTTCTTCTTCAACAAGGGGTAAATACATGACACCAACCCAAACAATGCACCATTAAGACACAAATCCCTCAAATTTTTTGCCATAACTTTGCATCAAGTTTGATCCCTCCCATTCAAATTTTCAGTAATCAAAAAAAGGTCCCCGGTGGGCCCTGTGGGCTGCTTTTCAGTGGGGCAAATGCCAACCACCCAGGAGAGGTGGTGCCCAATTGGTTGGCCTGATTCTTTTGCATTGCTGCTGCACTCTTTGGCAACTTGAAGACCTTGGCCGCCAAGCAGAGGCAGCCATGGGAAGCCACGGTTCCTTCATTTTTTAAGGGTTATGGACCATGGGCCAATGGGACTCATAGGATCCATGGGACTGGTATATTTACCTACATGTACCAAAAAAGTCAACCAAATACATGGATGGTATGGGATATGTTGGAGGCCTAAAACCTTCATTTTGCCATGGGTTTGGGGTCCAGAGGAGTTTACTAGACTCGTTCTAGATCCTCTGTAAAGCTTAGGTATAAAAGACCTTTTTCTTGAAGGTCTAACCCCCAAAACAAAGGACAAATGGGTTCCATGTATACATTGCTTCATACGACTTCAACAACATGCCAAAAACTTCACCATCCCATCTCGTTTGGGTTCCCCGTACGTCGGGATCGTTGGCTCTGTCAGTGCCTGGAGATCCAACAAAATGATTGGTTACGATGTGAATCCCACAGAATTAGTAGCTAGAAACCCGTGTGTGTAATGAATATGTACCTGGATCTTCCAAAGGGTGCTGAATGGATGATAAGGGGTGCCTATACACCATCCGGTAGGGTTCAAACAGCACCCTTTTGGAATATGCTGGTATATATGTAGATCTATAGAAATAAAGTATAATAATACATATTCAATTACATTTGATTGAAGCTATAGTTTTTACGGACATCCATGGGAAATCCAACAACTAGCGGGCAAAAATGGAGGTGAAGACCCCCCCGAAACAACCAACAAAAATCCTGCAACGGTCTTTTGCTTGTCTTTACTTGCGGAAAATCAATAGGATTTTGTTTCAAATCTTGAGAGTATACAAATAATATATCTATATACTATCTATCTATATGCACCATATATATATATATACACAAATGAATACCATGTAAAATAAAATACCTACATGAATGTTCTGCTTTTGTTGCCTACTTTCACTCAGCACTTACAAAAAACAAGAAACACACCGCACCTTTTTGTGTGGCTTTCCCGTGTCCTGGCACAAGTCACCAGCAACAGGGAAAGGCCCGGGGTCTGACAAAATCATCGCTTAGCGAGTTTCTGAGGGAAGCTTTGTGTGAATTGTATCCATACAAATATCATCTAGTTGGTGGTTGAACCAAAAAATATGAAGTCTCGTCAAATTGGATCATTGAAACCCAAGTTTCGGGGTCTAAATTTAAAAGATCTTTTAGAAACCACCACCCAGTCATTCAACATGTCATGATATTGCTTATTCATCCAACAAAATCATTGTTACAGTCCCCTTCTATCTTTTCAGCAAAAAGTGAGCAGTAAAGTCCAAACAAATTATAAGTACGGTATACAACTCCACTGAAAAAAGGAGAAACAAAAAAACAACCACCTATTTGTAATGACATTTACAACTGTCCATAGGGGCCCATCCCTGTGAATCCACACCGCTTTGATTTTGAGAGGATTTCTCAAGTCAACAGCCATGGAGCCCAAGGGGTTTGTTCATTTATTTTGGGGCTTCAAAACAACCCTTCAAAAGGCCCAAAATTCCAATCAAAAACGAGGGTCAATTTGGGTTCTAGGTACACAAATTGAGCATTAAAAATTAGAGATACCGATGGTTCTGCCACCATACATTCGACTTCGGGAAAGCACACCATAGTGATAACATACTTAACTTAACTGACATGCAGTATCACAGGAATCATTTTGATTACCAACAGCAACAATGCACTATAGTCATCTATAGTCTAAAGGAACTCCCTCAAACTTACCATACATTTGCATAAGATTTGGAAGCTCTCAGCAATTGCATCTCATTTAATAATCCCTGCATCATGCCAAAACATTATACCTTTCGTCGCACTTCTCCCACGTGCTGGAGTGAAAAAACTCCCTCGTATTTGGGGAGTTTAACTCATCCCACCTTTCACCTGGAAATCCTTAGGTATATAAATATATGTAAACCCCTACTATTGGGTAATGATATTCCCATAGCATCCATGGGACTGGTATATTTCCCTACATGAAAACCATAAAAATCAACCGTCGTAGGTAAATATACTTATACCATACATGGATCCGTAATGGGATTTGGAAATAATGGATAAACTCATCCCACCTTTAATAGGAAATCCTTAGGTATATTTAGGTATATAAAGATAAACCCCTACTATTGGGTTGATGATATTATATTGGAAATAATGGGAGTTAAAAAACCCCTAGCGTCACATTTTAGTCACAACACAACTGTTACACACCCCCCTGCTGCCTTTACCAACATAGAGACCGCCACTGCTTGAAGCATCAGCGCCTCGTGTTGGTGGTTGAACCCATCTGAAAAAATATGCGCAGTCGTCCAATTGGATTCCATTTCTTCCCCAGGTTTTTTGGGGGGTGAACATTCCAAAAAATATTTGAGTTGCCACCAGGTAGGTTTCCAAATCCGGAATCTCCGAACTTCCAGTGCCTGATTTTCAGGTGAACCATGTTAAACTTCAGGGGTCTTACATCATTTTAAAATCACACCCAAAAAAAACACTCAACGCAAAAATGTAACTTTGAAAAAAATGATTTTAACCATCGTGTTTCATCATGGTGAATCAGTAACCCATAGGATTCATGTATGGTATATTTACCCGTAGATGTAGGTAAATATACCATACATGGATCCTATGGGATAGAACAACCTCAAACTTGTAAGGTCATGTTATGAAATTCTACTACCAAACTGCCATTCCAGGTATTTGAGGGTCACGTGAGGTCACATCCCATTTCCTGCATGCTAAGGAAAATTTCTCAGCCTCGTGCCGCACATTGGGAATTAAAGAGTGTCACTATACAGTAAATCCATCCCCCTGCCAATTCACCAGGGTCGGCTTGCAGGTTTACAACCAGTTTGTAGGTTACAATCCTATCATTCTGACTCCGCACGTATCGGATACGCAATTTCTCCAAAAAAAATCTGAAATATTGACCGCTGGTAAACTAAAACATCCCTAAAAAGAAGGGTGATTTAATTTGGGGTGGGGTATGGAGTACCTCCACTCAAAACCAAACAAATTCTCAAGTTCTTGGACAGAAAAAAATCGGGGTGAAAATTCCAAAAAAATATCTAAGAAACCACCACCCAGCCTACCACGGAGACCAGTGTTTATATTCAACCTTTTTAAAAGGCTGTAGAGATTCGTATATAATACTGATCCAACCTTAAACATCAAGTGTTGACTTTTCCCCAATTGAAATTCATCTTCATTCATCCATTTTTCATTGGATCTAATACTTATAATATTTCACCTAGATTTCCCTGAAATAAGGGGAAACGCATACCCTCCCTAAAACTAACATAGCACCTGAAAATAGGCCATCCCAAAAGGAAACTCATCTTCCAACCATCCATTTTCAGGTATTATGTTAGTTTTAGGGAGGGTAGGTCCTTTAGGTTCTATGAAACCCTCACGTTCTGAGCTCCTTGCCTGGTGCCACAGCTTCAGACCTTGAACTCTCCAGTTGGTTGTTTGGAGGAGCCCCTTTGGAACCCCAAAACGACCGAAAACATGGGTTCCAAAGGCCCCAAAATATGGCTGTACAACTACGGGATGTTTGTGGTTTCAACCAACCCATCTGAAAAGATAAGTACGGGTCAAATTGTATCATGTTGATGTTCCATGTAAATCAACCCTATCAGTAGCTACGAAAGTCTTTACTTACCCCACGATTTTTTTTGTTGATGTTCATTAACTACGGTGTGAAAAAATATCCAGCCATCCTTCTAACTCGGTGCATCCGGAGAATATTCATCGATCGTTGGTGGTTGTTCACCAACCCTTTTGAAAAAATATGCGCAAGTCCAATTGGATTCCATTTCCCCACGGGAAAATTCACAAAACATGTTTGAGTTGCCACCAACGTTGGTCATTAATATCATTAATGAAATATACCCCCAAAAAAATGAACGAATGTCCGAATAAAAAGGGACTTTTTTAAGAACATGTCATCTTCCAAGCATCAACTTTCAGGGGATATCATCAACTTTCAGGGGATATGTTGGTTTTATAGGGGTGGTGGTTTATCAGCTTGAAGTGACCTCACTTGGAGGTTACCCTAATGTCGAATGTCAAATGTATCTGACATGGGTCATGTTAAAATAAGTTGAACATTGGGAAATCTCTATGACAGCTGGTAAGGTAATCTTTATTGAACATGAACCCTTCACCCATTTCAATTACTTTGGGCATTATGAGAGGTATTTTGTTCAAAAAAACACAAAAAACTTATCCATTTGTAAAAATGGGCACACCCCTGAAATTTAGTTAAAGCTCGCCCCTGAAAAATGATGCGACTGGAAGCGGAGTTTTGCTCTCCTTTTTTGGGACCTGATAACTTTTCAGGGCTTTGGCTGTTAAACCTCTTGAATATATTCGTTGAGTGTAGTGACCCTTAAAGAAAACAAATGTAGGAAAATATACCATACATGGATCCTACTTGAAGGATCATCCCAGTTAGTAAGTAGTTCGGATCACACCCCCATTTATTTTCGCCATGTAATGTATATCGGCCATTTGGAAGGGGTAACACAACCCTACTTACCCCATCCTTAGGGGCCAAAAACCGATCACCGTGGTTATTAACCACTTACGTCCGTCCCTGGGATGATCCCCGGGCCCCAATGTTAGTTAGCTGAGCTCCCCACGAAGGTGGCTCGGATTTGTCCCCGTGAGTCACCTCTGTGGTGGAGGGTGTGTGGTTGAGGTCCCCACAAAATATGGGGTTAGCCCAATATATGAATCACACAGGTTTTCTAGTTGGGTGGTTTTTCACCAACCCATCTGACAAAAATATGCGCAAGTCAAAATGAGATGAGTCAACCGAAAAAATACAGGCTTTGATGTGTTCACTGTTCGGAAGGCGGCCTCTGTTTTAGAAAGGAGCTACAGCCATACTGTTGACGGAAGAAATCCTGCACCAGTTGATAGGTAGGTAGTTTATCCCATTACTTCCGAGTTTTATACATCCCAGGTGGTTGTTTGGGATTTCTTCCATCAATAGTAGTAAACACCAATATTCAATGAGAATTATGCCTTCGGTGCTCGATTCCGTTTTTCGTTGGGATTCGAACCCGCCAATTTGAAATGGTGAATGCTTTGACTTATAGGATTTTTGAAAAGTTTGTGGGAACACCCTTGTCAGAAGAAAAGGAAACACACAATGAGGATCAATGAGGTACATTATGACTCTCTATTCAAATTCTGAAGACAAGGTAAGGGTAACCCCCCCCAATGCCAAAGCCAACCCCCAAGAAAAACAAGAAATAGCCGGCCTTATTAAGGGATTACGAAACCCACCATGATCCCTGAATAAAGGCCGGCTATTTCCTGGCAGCATTGGTGGGGGTGCACGGTTAGATTCCCATGACGACGTCAGACCTCTGAACCAGTTGTCGCCCGTGGCAGAGTGGACCTGGGGCCGCCGTGGAACACGGCCCATCCAGGCAGAATGGGGGGTGGGGGTTGTGGCTTGTAGTCCGGGTCCGTCTGATTTTGTCCATCTGTTCAATATTCAAGTCATATCCAATTTATGGAAATCCATGGAAACCCTATATCTACAATATACACACAACTTGCGTAAGTTTTTCAATTGAGAATGAATGGGGGTTACTTTGCAGGCTCAAAATCCCTTATGACACCTTTCTTCCTGGCAGAGTAACATGAGTGCCTTTATCAAAAAAGTAAAAGTCAAATCTAGACTAGACCTCTAAATGATGTGGCAAAAAAACAACGCACATACCTACAAACCCCATGAAAAATATTAGTCAAATTGGATCATTTCCCCAGGTAGGGTTGAACATGAAAAATGTTTGAAACCACCACCTATAGTTTTTTGCAGAATCATCCCCTGGGAATGTGATAACTTTCACATAATTTACCACTGCAAATTCAACCACAGCATGAACAAATAAATGCACTTTCACATGGATATTATGTCAAATTGTGGTTGTGAATCTACCCTATAAGTTATAAGTCAAAGACCATTAATTTGAATAGTAGTCCCCGAGAATGTTGATTATGAACCCGTACTGAAATAACGGTCTTTTCCGANAAAAAAAAAAAAAAAACATTGAATATTTTGGTCTCTGAACTTCCAGGGGCTGCTCCATTCACCACGCCTGTCCCTCAACCGGGGCACCCAAACGACGTGGCTTTCGGTGGCGAAAGTGTCGTAGGATCTCCCCGCGCCCGTGCAGCAGCGGTCTTCATGGCCTCGACACACCTAAGAAACAACGGGAAGTTGGCGTTTCCAACATCTTCAAAAACTACTTACAACTCCCTACACATCCAATCACCGAACCTGAGAATGGTAATGGAACCTAAATACCTCGCTGAGCAGGTGATTATACACCCCAATCATCATCTGACAAGGTGATTGGATCCTTAGGGACTATATAGTGGTTTCAACCCATCTGAAAAAAACACATTACTCAAATTGTATCGACATTTTCCCAGGTAAATAAATCAACCCAACCTACCAGTAGTAGAAAGTCTTTACCCCCCATTTTTTGGTAGTTCTACAGATTTTCTCGCAACAATCCGTGCAACTGGGTGAGAAACTGTGGGTGTTTTTGATTGATTGTTTCAAGTCTCTCAAACATCTCCCTTGAAAACTAACGAATGTCCCCATAATGTCCCCTGTAAAAATGACACGTTTAAAAGGACAATTGTATAAACTTGTTCCCTGGCTAAATGGCCCCTCCAGTTGATTGGAGGTGCATTTTGCACCACCTCAAAAGACCGCAAAAAGGGAAGCTCCAAGAACCGATATCATCATCCATCATCCATCATCCATCATCCATCATCCATCATCCATCATCCATCATCCATCATCCATCATCCATCATCATGGTCCATGCCATGGTGATAGACAAAAACCCAAATGTCGCTACAGTAGTCCAAATTAATTGCAATATTCTACCAACGAAATAACGAAACGGCTGAATTTGTTATCGAAACATCCAGCATTCAAGAATATATATTCCCCTATGCTCCAATCCCTTCTACAAGTAGTTTTGGATCAGCGATGTGTAGAAGCTTCTGAAAAAGCAAAACATTTGATTTACAATGCGTTCCCTGGTGCTTCAATTATCCTGCTAGAAGGNGTGTGGCACGGGCAATTATCACCCCGTTTTAAATTTGATAAACTCAAAAGCTTTTCCGGGGTGGAAATTGACCAGGTTGACAAAAGGATTCGAGGGGGAACGGGTTTGCAGTAGGACGACTCGAGAAGCATAACTGTTTCCGGCCAGTGTATATGATCATATATGGCAACATGTGGATGTTTCCAAAAATAGGGGTACCCCAAAATAAATGGTTTATGATGGAAAATCCTCTAAAAGTGGATGATTTGGAGGTACCACTATTTTTGGAAACATCCATGTAAACAACAGGAATTTAAACAAAACCAACATGGCCAATCCCACCCGACTCCGTTTGCCACCTTTTTTCCACCAACCATTGCCCTTCGATTCCCAGGGATCCCTCCCTGGCTGTCACTCGGAAACCACTGAATGTGTGTCCCGACTCTGGCCGCACAGGCCGTGCTTTCAAGACCTGCAGGCGATTTTGGTTGGTGGATGACGAAGGGGGATTGATCGAAAACACAAAGGTTTAACTCATTGATGGACGGATTCGTGCCGGGAAAGCCTAAAACACCCGCCAATCTTGCAGTTTCTTAGGAATGATTACGACATTGGGAGGACTGTTTCGGGGTTTGGTTGGTTATGGTTGGTTTGAGTTTTTTGTTGCCACCATTTTTTGGAATCTCGACTAGTGATCCAAAAAAAAACAGATAAACAATCACCACCAAGCTGCATCTTTTCGAGTATTCCTGAGAATCCAGGTACTAGTATGTCCTACAAAGGGATTATACCCCTTTATGGGTGTTTCCAAAAATAGGGGTACTCCAAAATGGATATATCGTTTATAATGGAAAACCCTATTAACATGGATGATTTGGGGGGAAAACCCACCATTTTCGGGAAACATCCATACCCTCCAGGGGATTAACATATCCCACCTTGGGAAAAGGAAAATCATCTTCAAAATGGCAATTTTGGGGGATATGTTAGTTTCCTGGAGGGAATTCCTATTCTTTTCGGATCGGATTGAAACCCTGAATCCTATTCGATCCGGGAGGGTCTGGATAAATTCCCCCGGGAAACGCCAACCTCTGCATCTTGACGTACGCTGACCAAGAGTTCTTCTGCCTGTGGCAAGGAGTGAGGTGCAGGGAGTCTCCCCGGTGGCCCGGTTGGTGTAGGGACGACACATTCATACAACTGTGGGGCCAAAAAACCAGTTATTATCAGCAGGGTGAAATGACTCCACTTTTTTTTTGCGAGTGAAATAAACCCTAGGTATACCCATTTATGTTGGGCATTTTTTGGCCATTGATAGGGGTTTTATACCTAGTAGGGGCCCACGTTGTAAGCAGAAAGGAATGACCAAACTGCACCAAAAAAGATCAGAGTAGGTAAAAAGGTGATGACCCAAAAATATGCTGCAAAGAAATTATGGCATAAACAAGGGGATCATGGAGAACGCATGGATTTTGAGTTGACATAGGCTTGCAGAAAGGAAAAGCCAACCCTGATGACATGGGACCTGAACTGCCACAGACTTTTATATCTTTTATGCTTCCAACGGATTTTTCACCAAGGCATCATTGCAGAGTGGATCTGATTTCACAACAAACAAATCAAATCGCAAGAGCTGTGATGGCTAGCCATAGAAAACCTGCATAAAATATAGCACCTCAAGCATGGATGAAAACGAGAATGGCATGGGAGAATCACAAAAAACAACAGTTGGGCCTTGAAAAGGGACAGTTTTTTTCAGGGGCGAGCTGCTAATTTTCAGAGAAGTAAAAACAATTGGAATAGCTTCGACTCAAATGATGTGGGACCTCTATATAACCCTTCACTCGCAACATGGTTTTTGACCTCACATTAAAATCGTCGCATTGAACCACTGCTGTTTCCAACACCAAAAAACCAAGACATGACCCCCCCAAAAAAGATTTCTTCTCAGTTTAAGGTCTGACTTTCATGAACTTTTTTTTGGCATTTTCTTTTCGGATACTTCCCCATTCATGGAAGATCTCCCAACTTTGCATCTTCAGCTGCCAAATTGTTGTTTGTTTCATTTCTCTTTTTTTTTTTAATGCATCTTCCCACGGCTGGAAACCTAAAAAATACCCAGTTTGAAAAGGATCATCATCTGAACCAACCCTCCTCATTTTCCAGGAGCTAGAACCCCTCTAGATGGCCTTATAAATGGGTATTTTTTTAAAGATTCACTCTTGCAAATGGAGAGTTATTTCACCCTACTTGTAACTGGTGGGCCCACGTTGTACTGGTACCTGTTGAATCAGCGACACCTCTCTACAGAAATCCATCGCCTCGGAGCTCATTTCTCCTGCATCTTTGATGATGGCATCCTTCAGAACCTCGAGGCTGTCATTTTGAAAGTTTAGGGAACAACAAGAAAACATGGGTGGGATGAACCGTAACCACAGGGTCATTATATGACACCAACCCAAACAATGCACTATTAAGGGGAAGTCCCTCAAATTTACCAGAGGTTTGCATTGTTTGATTCCGCCGGAATTGTGTAATTTAATGATCCCTGAACCATGGAGTGGAAGATTAATGACTTACACTCCAGGAAACGATCACATATCCCACCAAACGGGAAAGCCGGAACATCATCGACTCAAACATACCTTTTGGTAAGGATATCTTACTTTCCAGGAGGGAATGACCTAAAACTCATAAATCCCCACTGGTGGGCCCCTACCAGATATAAGTAAGACGATATATATACATATATATATAATACAATTTATAGGGGCCCCATAACTCCATTTATAACTGGATCCGGGGCCCTCCAGGGTTTTTGTATCAACTTATAGCGCTTCTTGGATGTTGCGGGGGGAGAGGAACCTATGTTGATCCATGTTGATCCGTTGTACATATTGGTTGGTAAAGAACAGGATCTCTGTTTTTGACATGGCTGGTTGTGTTTCCGACAAACAAATATGATAAGCGTAATTAACCACATTAATAACTGCATAACTGGAAAGTTATTTGCATGTATACACTATCTGATAATAAGAAAAAACCGGTCACTCATCAGTTGAGCAACTGTGTGAAGTGAGGACACATGCTGTCTGTATTCTCAAAATGTTTGGCATGTGGTTGCACAATGGAGAAATGAAGTTTGCAACATGTCACTAATAAATCAAATGTATAAAGGGATCATCCTGGATGATGGGTTTCTATCACTCGTGTTATCGCTATTCTTTAAGGACATCAACTTCAACATCAAACTATAGTTTCAACAACTCATTCACAACGCATGATCCACACATAGGATCAATGGATGGTATATCTACCTACATGTTAGTTGATGTTAAGGTAAATTTAGGTAAATATATGTCAGTCCCATTCATCCTATGGAGGGATCATCCTGAAAATTCCTAGGTCATTAAAAACAGATTCCCCAGATTTTGATTTGCTGCAAAAAATACTTGCAAACAAGTTCCAAAACATATTCTCCCAAAGGGTGGTTTTTCATGGTGAATTACCATGGTACTTTGGAAAACAAATTAAACTTCAACGAAATCCCCTAGCTATAGTTACAAATGGAGAAGTTATAACCCCCTGTAAATGGCCTAAATGGGCTAAACCTACGGTTATTTCTCACCCCGACATTTACGTGGAGGAAAAAATTCACCCAACAAATCCCAAGGTTTTTGCCACTTGAGCTCCCAACGACTCCGTGCGTGCGACACCTCGCTCCGAAAAGTGGATGCATTTTTTGTGGTATACACCCGGCCTGATAAACTAACATAGCCATGGATATTACCATCTTTAGACCTGCTAAATACCTACAAAATGGTTGATTTTACATTTGTGATTAGTTTACTAGGGCGTAGATTTTGAAAAAAAGGTTTGTTTGAGGTACTGTATATTAAACTTGCGGTTCATTTCTTGGGTGGCTCTGTCGTGAATGTGGCAAATTTAAATGAAAGTTGAATAGTTGCTTAAGGCAACATCTGTTGGGTGTATCCATAGGGGGGAGAAGGCTTTCATAGATTCTGATGACAACAAAGCACTGATAGTCCATGATGAACGGCTTATTCACCAGCATCTGTTCAAAATGGGACTGGATAAAGATAGAGCTGCATACAACATCTAGTATATAATACTCATCCCGTTATTTTGTTGTGTGTGTGTTTGGGCACGTGTGCACCATTTTTGGGGCAACACAGCCATAACAATATCAACATGTGTTTCAATTCATTTTGACATGATGGAGCTATGTGGAGCTCTTCATCTTCAGAATGCGTTGGAAAAAGTATCCTAACCTCCTAACCCCAAATCGGAACCCCTCCTATAATAGGCTCTGTTTTGTTGATATCCTTGTATTAACTATTGGCTAAAATCCCCAAATATGGGTTTGGGGTTCCATGTTGGGGGCCCAACGACCCAATTTCTATCAAGGATACATCCTGAGGCACCCGTACAATTTGGCAAGGCCAGCGGCAGTATCTTTCACTGCCTACAGGGGGTTTGGCGGTGCGGGGGATTCAGCGACCTGAAAAAACATCACAGTGAACATTGCATTGTAGTGAAAACATAGCACAATAATCAAAACAAACATCCAAATATCATGAATGCAACACCAGGCGGATGAGCAAAAAAAACACGAAAAGCAATAACAAAAGCATCACAACACCAGCAGTAGCAGAATGAAACAAACATTACAACCAGTCAAGCACCCTCGAGCACTTCCGGCGCCCAGAAGTCTTTCTACACCGGACACCCCTTGTAGAACTAACTAATGGAACCCCCAAGATGCAGGTTTGGTTCAGATGATTTTCCTCTGAAAAAATGGGTGTTTTTGTTGCAGCTTCCATGTAACTAAGATGTGCTGATCGAAACCTGGGGGTCGCTCCGAGTCGCTCTGTTACTATGAAGGGACTTTTTTGATACATCCAGCTCCTTAGCTCCCTTTTTCAAGCACCAGCTAGGTAAGTTTCTTTTCGGGGAGGGGTAAACTCTGTGAGATGTTTTTTTTGAAAAAAAAATCGGCATTTTTGCGGCCTCTGCATACTCGGAACTCTGGAAGGCAACTAGAACTGAATGGGTCGATTTCACCACCTCCGAGGATCAAAGCGATACAAAGATGGAGGTTTTGTTGTGAAGGTGTGTTTTTCATGCCCCGAAGTGAAAGGGGATACCAATTGTTTTGAAAAATAGTCCTGTCAAAAAATGAAAGGAAACACATGTTTCATATGTTTTAACAATTTTAATTACTGTAAGCTAAGGGGCTCCTAGTGGTTAGTTACAGTCTCAATTTGGCAGGCCACATGTCAAATAGCTTGTCAATCCTCACTCTTAGGCGTGCCATTCTGCATCCAAAATGTCTAACAACTCAGAGTTGAGGGGGTCGTACACTCCCTTAAACTAACAGCAAAAGACCCTGAAATTGATGGTTTCCAATAGGAATCTCCTTTTCCAGGGGGCTCCCATTTTCAGGGGCAAGCTGTTAGTTTCAGGGAGGGTGAAGAGAATACATAAAGGTTCTCTGATTTGAGAAGAAAGCAACAACTTTACACTTTTCTGATATACCCTCCCTGAACCTAAGATAGCACCTTGAAATTGATGTTTGGAATACGATTGTTTCCGGCCCATTTGAAAATGGGCGAACTCTTAGTTTTTGGGGAGGGTATCTGATATCCACTGTTCAGTTTCTCATCGGTTGGTTAAATATACGGTGCTTTTTTCCAAAATTGCCAGGAGCGACTTTCGACGGGTGCAACACATCCCACTTCAACGAAGTTGTCCCAAAAATGTGTGTTCAAACCTATACACAACATGCGTTTGTATCTAAATAATATCGACCAACAAACAAACAAACACCACGAAAACAAATATATATATATATACATATAGATATACAGTAATATATCTATATATACATATATATTTGTTATTAGTGTTTACTTTCGAAGTTTGAAACCTTTCCAATCCCTTTTTACCAAGTGGGGTTTTAGGTTGTGACTTAAACGGGTACCCCCCCCCCAAAAAAAAAACACCTTCTAATTGATGATCTTTGGAGCACTTTCTGTGCAAACTCACCGTCCGACACGTCGAACGACACGACCTTCAACTTAAAGTCGCTTCCTTCGTGCATAGAGTACCTTTTCGCAACTTTTTTGTGTTTGACCCCATCAGACTCCCATAGGATCCATGGGACTGGCATATATACTGTACCTACATTTGGTTGATTTGTATGGTAAATGTAGGCAAATATACCATACATGGATCCTATGGGACTGGGATTGGGTTCAAATGTGAGCCACGAAAAAAACCAACGTGACCTTACTTTCCATGAAATACTGGTTGTCTAATAGGGATCCTTATGTCATGGCTTAGTATAATCCCTACGTAACTGGGTAGTATAATCCGCTGTATAACCTAACCAAATGGGTTGTTTTTATTGTTCATGTGGGCTCCTACCAGTTATAGATGGAGTTATAGGACCCCTCCTATAATTAAGTAGGTTAGTTATCACCTCAGTTATCCATTTATGTTCGGCGATTTTTTTAAGGTGATTGTGAAGGGTTATAAGTCCATTTTTGTGGGTCCTCCGTGATGGGATGGGACTATGTGACTTTTTGTTTTGGAGCCATTCATAATGAAGGGTTAAAAACCTGATGTCAACTCATACTGTTGATGCTTCAGAAATCCCAAGGCCAAACACTGTTTGGATGTAAAACAACTTGTAAATTAATGGGGATGAACTACCAACCTCAAGTGGTTTTCTCGCCGGATCTCTGAACCATCAACAGACCAATACTTGCAACAAACACCTTTGATTCATATTGCTCAACTTGTTCTTCTCATAGAAATCTAAGAGGCCCCCACCCCGAATGCCAACCACTCCACTTAAAAGACAAAAGCCGGCCTTAATGGGATGTCATTAGGGACACCATCATTTCCCACCGGCCCCAGAAAGTCTCATGATTTTGCTGGTCATGGACCTGCTACATTTTTTGTTAGCTTCCAAATAGCTCCCAAAAATGGGAAAGGTACCTCCTATTTTACAAAAAACTTGGATCAAAAGTTGAATCCCTAAAAGTATCTTGACAAAAAATGTCATACTTCTATGGTATCATTGCCCGTGGATTCCAACATTATTGAAATCAAAGCTCACACATTTAAATTTTGAATTTGCAAATCTACCTACCCGCCCCGAAAATGAACGAATGTCCTCTGCAAAGGGATCATTTTAAAAGGAAATCAATCATCTGGACCAACCATCAATTTTCGGGGGACATGTGTTTGTTTTCGGGGATCAAAAATGGGGCCCCTATGATCAACCCTAGTGCTCCCGATGTCCTGTTAGGAGTTTAGGCACCCCAAACCCATTCCGAAACCGCGACTGCAAAAGGGAGCAGTGAGCATCAGGGATAGATTGCATTGCTTGATCCGTTTAAAAAAAAATGTATACTTTCATGATCCCTGGACAATGAAACAGGCATCCTACATCCAATCCTATCATCAGATCCGGTGATACAAGCCAAATCGACTCCCAGAAGGGGCACTGATCTGCAAAGAATGCTGTCAAGGTCACAGATGCTTGGAAAAACGCCTGGGCAAGGTGGGCGCCTTTGGATAAACCAGATACAGCTATAGCCGGGTGGTTTCCAAAAATATAAATCCACGATGAAAAAATAGGGGTGAAATGTTCACACCAGCTTAATTAAACATGATTGAATAAGAAGCATGTTTACAAGCACTCTTCAGAAGAAAAACAACAAAAACTTTGTTCCCCCGTTTTCTGAGAATTTCTACAGAAAACACGCGAGATGTGTTGAAACATATCAAAAGAAACTCTGTGATCCCCGGGCCCTTCGATCCAAATTGGCAAAGGAGAACCTCAGCGATGCTGGCAATAGCAAGCCTGGTGGTGACTGAAATCCTCGGGGGTTTGAGCAGCTCTCAAGTCATACATCAAACTATACAGTCCGGATGTTTTTATATATAATATTTGTTATATATGATGTATGAGATTTATCATAAACACATATAATTACTTGTGTCTGATATAATGATTCAACATGCCATTCAACTAGCCAGGCCATCACGTTTAGCCATCGCTTAAAAAACTCAACACCTGGGCAGCTATTGTTGGAATAAGTTCATCAACTTCCTGGAGATTCTATGATGAGACTTGTTTGTCACGTGGCAATACTTGGCAAATGGCCTGCTACATCGGTTCCTACAAAAAAACAAGATAAGACTACCATCACTGGATCCGAAAGAAACATCGGAATTCATTGCCATTTGCTTAAAATGCCGCCATCTTGGACCATTAAATGAAAGTTTAAACAGCCTATTTTCCATATTTTTCCTATACTATATATTATAAAAATATGTCACCCCCCAAAAAATTTCGCCCGAAGCGACCCCCCGCCCTAAATTTTAAGGTTAGCCATTAGTTGAGTCAGTTTTCGGTTTTCCCCACCCAAAGACTGCACATGAGTAACCCTTGTAAATGGCCAGAAATAAATAGATAACTATAGATAACTCAGGTTATAACCTACTTAATGCCTACTCCTGGCCAACTTATAATAGTTCACCAACCTGGATTTTTTGTGATTTTTTTTTGGGGATGTCCCAAAATTCCAAAAAAAAGGCTACCAAGCTTGGGGTGAGGTCCCATCCCGGTCGTGGTGGAGTTTTCGGTCGCGGTTCAATCAATTTGACCAGCTACCATGGGAACCCACAACCTTCATGTATTTTAGGGGTTATGTTATAACATGTTATAACCCATATTTTTTGGGGTGTGAACCTTCATGGATTTCCATGGGTTGTTTTTTTGAGGGGGGTTCCAAGTGTCCTACTTATAGGGGGTCCGATGATGTCACGGGACTCCCACTGGGACGAATCCCTGGGAAGCCCAAGCTCCAACAAAGCTCCATCACGTTCAGCCCTTCGTCGTTTCTCTTCCAACCTCGGGGGACTAGTGGCTCGGAATAAGCCCCTATAGGCCTCTCGTTAAAACCAGCACATTTATAGCTGGGAATACTTATAAATGTATCTATAAGGGCTTATAGCTCCTGGAAAAATTAACGGCTGGATACCACTTTTGAGTCATGTGAAGGTGGATGGGTTCGACATGATGTTCGATTGAAACATTGGCTGATTTTTGCTCGGTTCAACATGTTCATTTTCAGATCCTCCAAAGACTTAATAACAAAAACACCCCCTGAAATTTTGAGAAAAAAAAAACGGATACCCCAAAAAAAACGGGCCTTTGAAAAATGTAGTCTCCGGCATCGAAAAGGGTAATTTCTTGGGTATGGGTATCTATGTTAAATTTCCGGGAGGTGGGAGGGTAGCTTCAAAAAAAAAATCCTACCATTTGGAGATCGCAAGTTTGGAGCTTTGCTTCCCATCAATTTCGAGTTGATTCCAGTATCATACACCCCTGAAGATTATACCGGTTGAAACATAATCATGGAGGTTTGGTTCAGATCATTTTACTTTCTAAATGGGTGATTTGTAGGTTATTCTTTCACCAACCTCCAAATATTTAACATAAAGAATCTCTGGTCAATTTTGAAGAGGAATGGCGGAATGGCATCATAAACGATAAAACTATAGCAAACTCCACTAAACTGACATCATGACATCACCACTAAAAGGTCACATCACCTACTGCTAAACTGAGGACCCCGACTCTGCCAAAAAGGTTTCAGCTAACTGCGCGTCTGCTGAAGATAAAACTGCCTGCGGGTCAACATTGACGTTGAGATTCCTCGGTTAAGACAGGAGGCTTTCTCAACCAATGGTAAAGATGGGTTTGGACCCGGTGGTTTAGGATTCTAGGGGTACCCTTAAGTAACACAGTAACATTCCCTTTCATAAGGGGATCCTAGGTATCCAAACCACCCAAACCACCACTTTACCACCAGTTTGACCTTTAGAAGGGCCGTGTTTTTATTGAACCAAAACACTTTGCTTTCCCTTTTTCCAGTATTTTTTTGCAATCAGCAACAAATTTCCCTTGCTTCAGCCTGATGTTCCGAGTCTACCAACCAAGAAACACGATATTGACCAACATCCGGGATGGACAAAAAAAAATCCCACGGGTTGGGAATCAACCGAATCCATTCCCAAGGATCTACAACCATTTGAGCAGTGATCAAAACTGACATTCCATTATACTGTCATATTGTTTGGTTAATGACGGGATCGTTATACTGACATATATTAAAATCCTTATATCACTGGGTAATATAGTCCAGTATGTCCCAACCAACCAGTGTTTGACCAGTGCTCATTATATCAACGAATTCACCCAACAAAGGGATGACAAATGAGATTTATGGTGGACAACTCCAACCGTTGAAGGGAAAACGACAAAGAGCACGTGATAGGGTGCTTTAGTAAGACAAAAAATGTACCAACACAGCGCTATTATCGTTGTCATAAAGTCAAAAATATTCCAGTACCATATCTGTGCATGTTACATCATGTTCCCAACGTTTCTACACAAAACCTGGCTTCAACCACTTCCAACCACCCAAAAACCCCTCCAAAACACCACAAACAAACGTTTCGCAGATTTCTTTGATTTCTTCGTTAAAACACGACACAAGTGGGATGGATTCCTCCCCGGTGCCTCAACCAGCAAAGCACGCAAGGCATCTTCATCTTTGACCTCGGTCCATTGCCCCCGCAGGCGCCACCGTATATCAATTCCCAAACTCTCAATAATACACAGGCTGGAGACAGCTTTGCACGCTCAAAATGTCAGGATATCAGTACACAAAGGGTGCGCTATATTTACATAAATAATTAGTTTTCTACAATAGACACAGGCTTACACAGGCTGCACACACGCTCTAGACAGACTTTGCAATGCCAAAATTTCAGGGTAGGAGCTCCATAGAAAACTCACCAGCGCCATGCATTCCACAGCAAGCAGCTGTATGGTAGTATGGCACAAGCTGGCTACATGGAGCCTATTGGGATATTTCCCCTCCCAAAACCATCTAGATTTCCATGAATATTTCCAAACGCTTTGCCAACAAATGGTCCGCCTTGCCAATCACCCCCAAAAAATTTCAGCGCAACGCCACACACGCAAAGGCTTTACAGCCAAAAAAGCAACTGGCCTTCCAGAGATATTGGAGCAAGTGCTTCTTTTGGTCCCTCCTCCGCTCCTCCTCCACCTTGTCCCAATGCCCGCCAAAAGTATCGCTCCATGTTGGCCCAGTTGGCTCGGAGCCTGCCCAAGCCAGTCCCAGCGATCCGTCCAAAATAATTCGTATACCGACTCCATGCAATTAAGGCTCAGGAACAGAAAGCGCCAAGCGGGAAACAACTGCATGTCATGGTTTGCAAATTGCCCAAAGCAATGACATTGTGCATGCTGTTGCCTTCAACTGGAATGCTTGCGCGAGTACACACGCATCTACTTAGGCTTGCAGCGACATTGAAACAATTTTGTTTCCAACCCAAGCATACAAGCACATGCACAACAAATAAAAACACAACCACAGCAACTGCTTTTGCGCTGCTGCTCCCTTGCACTTCTCTTGTGGTGAAGCAGCAAAGAATATGGTAAAAATGCCAAACTGACTTCGCCATGAGGTGGCATTCAATTCTGTTAATTGTCTAGATCTGGAGATCTTGCTCATCTAGACAAACATCCATCACTTTGGTATTCACCCTCAAAGCTCAGCCCATTGAGCACTCCTACGTTGCCGGAGCTTGTGAGGGAAGCTCGCCGCTTCCCATTCCTTCTGTCGCTTCCGCGACATTGGACCATAACGTCCTCGGCCACCTGCCGCGCCTCCTAAAAGCACTGCCAGCAAAGCACACAAAAAAAAGAAAAACGACAAGGAGCGTACACAGCTGGATGTCGCCATCCTTAACTAGAGGCCCCCACCACCACGTGACAAAAGGCGGTCGCCATATCTCCACCAGAGGGTCAACAGGAAAGCCAAAAAGAGTAACAATAATAAGCAAGAACAACTGCATGTCGCAGCGCCGCAAATTTGCCTAAAACAAAGCCCGTTGCAGCGATGAGCATTGTAACGTGGCGCGTGGAGTTAGCATGAACTGAAGCTTGTATATACCATCTTTCAAACCAGTTGTCTCAAACTCAGGCATGAACACACACATGCGCAAAAAGCAAAAACACAACCGCACAAATTTGCCCTCCTGCTTCCTTTCATTTTTTCTTGTGGTGAAACAGTATGGTACTACGGTACTATGGTACTGGCTTCCTTGCAGCCATATTGCATGCAAAACTCATCGTCTCAACTCGTCATCCGCGCATGTCCTGATGCGATGAATGGCATGACAAGCTTGTCGACGCCAGGCACGCGCGGGCAACTACCACACTAAGCACTCTGGACACACGCACGTGATAGCAGCGCAGCATGACTTCCAGCCTGTCGGCCGCTCCGTTTTCCATGTTGCTAGATCCAGCGGTGTTCATTGTCACAGAAGCGCTCCAGCTCGACCATCGCTACCCTCCCGGGGAAATACAAAACTCCCAAAATTCCCGCCTCCAGCCAGGGACGTGGTTTGGCTTCAAGCATTCAATCGCGTGTTCAATGGCCGGGTCAGTGGCACGATCCAAACAGTGGAAGGAGGCCCACTTTGGCCAAGGCAGGGCGGGGATCCACAAACCATCAAGGCAGGGTTCAAAATTGCCCCCACCCAGCACTTTGGAGCCGCTGGCACGAAACCAGCAAAGTTGGAAGCTCCACTGCCTGGCAACCAAAAAAGATATTGGAAGCCGCGTGCCCAACTCAGAAAAAGCAAATCGCAGAGTATTGCACTCGATGCATTGGGGTCCATGGGAGCACTCATTACCAATTGATCCCGAGACCTTGGGGCCGACACTAGCGTCTTCCAAGTATCACGGCGCTCTTTGTCCTCGAGACAGCACCCACATAGTCAGCCCTGCTGCCCACACGTCCATGCAGGGCGTGGGGCATCACGTACCCAGCGTACAGCCCATCTATGTTCAATCGTTAGCCTGGTGGAAGCATCATATGAGGCAGGTGAATTTGGCGTGATTGTCACCGGCTTGGGTGGTGCCCATCTATATGTATCATCTGTCACATTCAATTCCATGCCCTGAAAAAGAAGAGATGTCTTTGCAAGATTCACTGCAATTGGTCACATCACACCTGTGTGTTCCATCCCAACATGTGCATCTGTATGCCTCAAACTGCCATGTGTTCCATTTTCAAGGGGTTTCTCAGAGCCTTACACCTTCCACCATTTCTGGTGGAAAGTTCTGCCGCGTGCAGGCTGGCGCCACCAGGCCAGCCGCTGCTAGATCCTTCACGCACGTCAAAAATCGATGCCCATGGATAGCGCATTTCATCAAAAAACTAAAACAAATAAGGCCCCTGGACCAGACGGCGCGACTACAGAACTGTTTAAATACCTGGACGTCAACAACATCAAAGACCTCACAAGATCTTTAAAGACCCTATGGCAAGCAAAGGAGGTACCCAACGATTTCACAGATGCACGTGTCGCCAGTTCATACAAAAAGGGGCACCATGAAAACCCATGGTAGCTGTCTCTGCGCCGCGACTACACTTCGTTCGACCGTCGCTGCCATTAACAAGTGGGTGCAAGACACTACGGCTGGGGAGGAGCATTGATACCAGCAGGCGATGAGGCCTCAAAGGTGAAGAGCATATGATCATATAATTATATGATATACGGAACTCATGCTCAGGACAGTACATTCACTGTAGGCCTAGCCTTTGGAGCTGGAATGCTTGGAGGCAATGGCAAATGGCTGGGCCATTTTTTTGTTGGTGCCACCGGTGTTGTTGGCTTGGGAGCCTTTGGAGGTGTCTTGGGTGGCGGCACCGGCTTCCGGGTGAATGTCACCTAGGCTATATATAGAAAGCAAAGCATCAAGGCAATAAATCTCAATATATGTACATGTAGTGGCACTCTAGTGAATTCCCATGAAATCTATGAGCATCCGGCAGTCTTCGTGCCCCAGTTCCCAGGAGGCAACACCAACAAATCCCAAGTGTGCTTAGCAGGCACTAGCGCATTGTTCATGCCAGCTTAAAGCCTATAACTCAAGCCTCGCATACAGCCGGCTAGCGCTGCATCGCCACGTTTTACTATATGGGGGTGCTACATGTGTTTGCCCAATTGATGATATAGTTGAAAATGACTTATTATCTCCTTATCATTTTATCGTTATTTCATGATTCTGACATGATAGATTGCCATATCAACTGGTGGATTTCGTCTATCAACGATGGTGGGGGGAGGACTTCATTGCATCCATCTGTCACATCATTGCGCGCAAAAAAATCATCCATGGAATGCTGAAAGGTAAAGGGATTATGGTTGTAAAAAATGATACTTGAATGACAATTCATGATTATCAAAACCTTCACAGAGACTATACTGTATAAATATTGTTAGTAAACCTTCTTAGAATTCTTATAAGTAGATTTAAACATGTTCAACACATTTATAATTTGTACTGTAAACCCTTGGACCCCAAAACCATGAAACATGAAGGTTTTACACCCAAAATATGGGTTATAACCTCTAAAAATGAAGCTTGTGGGTTCCCATGGTAAGGATATCACCGTAAATAAATGACCCACGGCCACCTGGCCGGAAAAATCGATCGGCCTCCATGGCTGTCGCCAATTCATGTGGTGCTTCTTCGCTTCGCAACCTGAGGTGAGCAATGAAAAAAAACTTGGTTGTTTAGGGTATATATTGGGGGTATCCCCGACCCACTAACAGTGGAAAGTGAAGGTTTATAGGGGACCCTTCATAAACATGAACAGATTATTGGGGGATACCCCCAAGGTATATATAAGGGATTACGCTACTCAGCTATGTAAGGATTTGAATAAACCATGAAAAGGATCCCTGTAAATCAACCAGTATTTCATGGAGAGTATCTGGCCGTGTTGTTTTTTCGTTTTTGGTTTTCAAGGCTTGAAGCCTCCAGGGAATGCACCGACCATGCCGGGCACCGCGCCCCGCAAATGGCATGATCGAATGTCACTTGTTTCAGGGGGGCCATGTTAGTCTGCAGGGGGTGTACATGTTTGATATTTGGTATCTTTAAAGGTAGTTACAAACAAACATGTAATTGTCTCGCCTATTCATCTGAACAAATCAACTTCATAGACTGAAGACATATGCAAGTATACTCTACATATTTCTGTATGTGAAAATAAAGATAAATGAATATTTCTGAAAATAAACACATAATTATACGTATACATTACTTGACCTTCCCAAAGAATTTCTTACAATATGTAAGGGGCATTCCCAAAAAAACAAACTCACCATCAAGGTATCAAGAAAAGTCTGCGGCGTCAATCAGGTCCGTCACGTCTTAGGTGGCATATTTCAAAAAAGACCTTGTTATATAGGGATCCTCATGATTATCTTACAACCAACTGGTGGTCATATAGGATGATTTTGTTTAAATTGGAATAAAACAACATATTTCAATACGGGTGGGTTCTGGTTGCGTAAGAGTGATCCTTGTGATGACCTGTTATACTCCCCAAAAAGCTGGGTAGTTTTGATCATACAATCCAAACAATCAATGTAATGTTCATTGCTCACCAAATAATGCTAAGTTTCATCGACCATAAATGCATTTTATATAATCCTGGAACAGAACTGGAAAATATTTCACCTGCTCTCGTGAAGTATACATCACCTTGGCTTAATTTGTTCATGACTTAATCACCCTTTACTACCAGTTGTTGCCCTAAATTTTGAAGTTCCACCCAAAAGGCGCCTGCGACGTGCCTTCTCTTCAGCCTGGCGTTTTTCTATCTCCAACCTGCCGGATGGAAAACAATGGAAGAAAATTGGAATTTATGAGATGAATTGGAATTGCGATAGGAATCTAGGATTGATGGTTCCAATCCACAAAAAAAACAGAGATTCTTTATTTCAAAAGATGTTTTGGCGGTTGGTGAATTACACCCTGGCAGATTAACGGCTGGAACCTACAAATCACTCATTTAGAAAGGAAAATGATCTGAACCAAACCTCCATGATTATGTTCCATGTTAATCTTCAGGGGTGTATAAAACTATCCCCAAGAATCCCAATTTTTCTGGTTCCAATCCCATCCGAAAAGAATAGGAATGGATCCGGGCAATCCCTTTCCCGATCAAAAAAACTTGAACATGAATTATAGTCCCTAGTGCTCCAAATACAGTACCCTGTTAAAAGGTGTTTAGGTCGTCAAAACCCATTCCAAAATCACTTGCAAAAGGGAGCAGTGAGCATATGACATGTTGACAATGGGTATGCTTTGTTTGTATCATTAAGTCACTGGGGGTACCAGCTTGATCTGATGATCCATGAAACTGGCCTGTGGTGTTTTTTCCCCAAACACTCATAAAAATGTATGGTAAATTAACCTGCACATTTACAGCATCAGAAAAATCAATGAAATGTAGGTGAATATATACCATACACGGATCATATATGGGTCCTTTTGTTGTGGCCCAGTGCTGTCACGAAACCATCTTCAAAGCTCATCACATCTCTCATTGCATCCACGTACATGTAGGTTTAAAAACATACACGGACCACGTATGCAATGGGCATAAAACCTCAACAAAGAGAACAATCTCCATGAATCTCCTCGAGACGGAATTTTCCCTGTTCCATTTTGTGGACTGAAAGATGATGCAACGACGACAACACAAGTGATTTGATCTCAAAATTTGACTTGGCTCAGCAAGTGTTGTTGATTCCGGAACGAGCGGCATCATCAACATGATCGGAAGAGGGAGCTCGCAATCATCAACGCCAAAATGTCCACATTCATCCAGATTCGACAAACACACAAAATGACGAGTTATCAAGTAATTGCGCAACGCTCACTGCAAAAAAAACTTGCAAAAACGCATTCAAAAACTCAGAACCCCTGTGGTACACATGCATTCCAAAGCTCAACAAGCAAACGGGAAGATCATTATACTTTCTGATATCAAGCTGTGTCAGCACCAACATGATTCACCCTGGCTCAGCAAGTGTTTTTGATTCCGGAACGAGCAGCATCATCAACATGATCGGAAGAGGGAGCTCGCAATCATCAACGCCACAATGTCCACATTCATCCACATTCAACAACCACAAAATGAGAAGTTATCAAGTAATTGCGCAAAGTTCACTGCAAAAAAAACTTACAAAAACATTTTTAAAAACTCAGAACGCCTGTGGTACACATGCATTCCAAAGCTCAACAAGCAAACGGGAAGAACATGACTTTCTGAAATTGAAATCAATCTGTGTCAGCACCAACATGATTTAACCTGGCTCAGCAAGTGTTTTTTTGATTCCGGAACGAGCAGCATCACCAACTTTATCGGAAGAGGGAGCTCTCAATCATCAACGCCAAATTGCCCACATTCATCCACATTCAACAAACACAAAATGACGAGTTATCAAGTAATTGCGCAACGCTCACTGAAAACAAACTTACAAAAACACTTTCAAAAACTCAGAACACCTGTGGTACGCATGCATGGCAAAGCTCAACAAGCAAGCAGGAAAGTCATGACTTTCTGATATCAATTATCAAGCTGTGTCAGCACCAACATGATTCATTCTGGCTCAGCAAGTGTTTTTTGATTCCGGAACGAGCAGCATCATCAACATGATCGGAAGAGGGAGCTCTCAATCATCAACGCCAAATGTCCACATTCAACAAGCACAAAATGACAGTGTAACATACCTGCAACGTTGCGCAGCTCATTCAGTGATCAGACAAATGCGATACCTCACTGGCTGTGGAATCAGCCCTCTGCACCACCGGTTCACCCCGAAGATGGAGTCAAAGGGTGTCTCGGAAATGCTGTAAAAGTGTCGGAGCCGCAAAAGATGTCATCATGCCACTCCCAAATCAACTTGCCAAGGCACTACCCTCTGAAAGAAAAATCAAGAATGCTAGGTCATTTAACTTTGGGTTGAATGTTCACTGTTTCACTGTTTCTATATGATCAACAAAACATCATGCAATTGATAATTGATACACA
>DF241975.1:0-60304 GCA_000507305.1 Breviolum minutum Mf 1.05b.01 | reverse complement strand
CTAGTACCCATCATCATCATCATCATCATCATCATCATCATCATCATCATCATCATCATCATCATCATCATCATCATCATCTCAACCCTCATCCAATGAACCCATCAAATCTGAGTTGTTTGGACTCGTCAAATCCAGCTTCTTACTGGAACTGCCACCACCCAACAAGGCACTGATGGCCTCAAGGACACTTCGTGGGTGAAGCAAGTCGAGTCGAGTTACAACATACATACCCTCCCTCAAACTAACATGGCACCTGAAAATAACCACTTGGAAAAGGAGATTCCTATTGGAGACCATCATTTTTAGGGGCTATGTTAGTTTCAGGGAGGGTAGGAGTTGAGTACATCCATGTTTTCGTACGGATCTGATGTTCCATTGATTTTTCATTTGGAGGAAGAAAATATGACTAGAAGTTATGTAAGTTGAGTCAACAAAACTCTTGGTGATTTGTTTTGGTGATATCTAGCAGTTCTATCAACAAGGGAACCAAAAAATCATTTCCACTCCTTACAATCACCATGCGCTACGACTTGGTGTAAAACCCAGCGGAATGTGGTGTTTCGTAAAACCGTGCGCATGTCTGTAGAAAAACAAGAGCAACGAATGTGCCAGGTAAAAATTGGCAAGCACTTTTTGCAGGTAGATAACTTCACCAATGCATATCACTCTCCACCTCCCAAATGGTGATTTCAACAATAATTCACCATGATACAAAGTAAAGCATCACCTTAAACAAATCCAAGATGAATATTGATTCCCATCCATATTCAGTGGCTATGTTAGATTTACGGAAGGTATTACCTTAGCCCACCTTCCCCACCAAAAAAAATGGAAGCTTTGAGTAGATCACTTTATCCAATTTTTTATCCCCCCAAATGGGAAGTTCCCAGACTTGGGAGCAGAATGCGATCCGAGATTCGGAGTGTGATGATGGTTTATTGCTTTGATAGTAGCTGAAAATTCTGACAAAAAACATAGCACATCCACGAATCCACAACAAATTCAAGGCTCATGGAAACACCAAAACTGTGGCTCACAGAAACACCAAAACTTTGATGATGACAGCAACTCTCACAAAATCTGAAGTTGTCAGCCGCAAGCTGCCTTATTCATGTCATGCTTTTGTTGGTCATCCTTCTCCTTCTCCTGGCACCGTTCCGAAAAAATTGGGGGAAACTTTCCACGAATCAAAGCAGCCAAATGCTGGGACAAGTTATGAAATAGATACCCCAATCACTATCATCTGGAAGTCGAACGTTGGTTTACCAGTTTCACCATCTTTTATTTACACTAAGGGTTTATCATCATCCAAAAGGAAGCACCATTTTTCGAAAATGGTGGCAAGGACTCCCAGGGTAATCATCTGCTTTTGTGGTGAGTTTCTTTCCGAAACTAGAAGGGACACATCCGCAACCATGAGGTAAAACTACAATGGGTTTTTCTTGTATGTCCGGTAGCAGAGCAATTTCAGGTACAACTAACATAGCAATTATGAAAGCTTGCTGGTTTTCAATACCCAAAACAAGTTTCTTTAAACACTCAATTGTTTCCAGTGATGTTTGCCTTGATGTAACTTTTTACTGCGGGTTTTCTGTTGAACTTCAAACAAAGTGATTCTTTCTAGTGTCATTGGTATTTCGGGGAATCCATATTCTCATTCGCAAAAAAAATCACTAAAAAGAAGCTGCGATTCCCAAAATAACTGCCTAATTCTGGTTGTTTAGCAGGGGATCCGTAAAATGGTTTTGTACAATCCCCACAAAAAACTGTGTAGTATAATCAACTATGTACTCCAAACAACTAGGGTTTTTTCATTGCTCATCTGTTTACCCAATGATTTAAGATAGGGAAATACAACCCGAATCACTCCCTTTATCCTCAGATTTTTGTGGGAAAACCCTTACAGCAGCTCCGTGGCTAGAGGGTTGAAACAAAAAAAGTCTCAGAACATGAAACCTCGCGGAAAATTGACGTTGCAGGTCGTTTTTTTGGTGATTTTCGCATCCTTTCTCACCCAAAATCGGTCACTTCTGTTGGATATCTTCTGTTGCGTCCAACACTTCCGAAAAAAAAAACGTGTTCCTTTCAGGCAATATGTCCAATCTCCCTGACACCCCACAGGTTTCCAAGCTACATCTGGTTTCATGGTGGAGGGATCCAATGGCCGAGTTGGGTAGTGAACATACAGGGATTTGGGAGCCAAGAATGGCACCACAGAAGCTCTCAGACGTTTCAGCTGGGAAAAACCTCTATTTTCTACAAACATCTCTACAGGTTTCATTGCCATGTCAGTTTACCCCATAGAGGATCGGATAGATGTAAAGAAACATCTCTATCAAGTACTTTAAATTTTAGGAGACTGCCATTCCTTTTTAATAGAGCGCACTCAGAATTCAAAGAGTATAATGCTACCCCAAAAAGACATCTTGTGAACTAAGCATGCCTTCATAATACCAACAAAGACCAGTGCTATTTTCAGGTATTTTGCTATCATTCAATCTGTCAATCTACTCCGTGATTTTGAGGATTCTACAATTCTGTAGTTCCTCATTTAGTAGGAAAATACATGAAAATCCCTGGCTGTGTTCGCTCCTGAAATATCATGGGGTATAGCAATGATCTTCAAAGATATTCCTTCCATTCTAGTTGGTGGTTGAACCAACCCCCTTTGAAAAATATGTTCGTCAAAATGGGAATCTTCCTCAAATTTGGGGTGAAAAGAACAAACACCCTCTGGGAAACTAAGATAGCAGGCTGGAATATCTCCATTTTGAATAGGAAATACATCTTCAATCCGGGTCCATTTTCCAGCCAGCTATGTTAGTTTACCGGAGTGTATTTGAAAACCACCAGCCATTTGTCGTAGCAATTTTTTCGCCTAAGTTCCCCCATCCCCCTACCTTGGCCGCACGGCGTTCTCTCCGAATACGCTTGGCGCGATCCTCAGTGATGAAACAGAGAAGGGGTGAGGTTTCCTTCCCCAAAAAAAACAAAACCCATCGGCTTCAAACTGAAACTTGGAATGGATTTTTTTGAATTAGATCCTACCAAAACACTGAATAATCGTGAAATTTTAAAAATAGGATCCCCTTCAAAAACGTTGGAATAGATGATTTACCCACCCTAAAATTAGTGTTGGACGGTAGGCCCCCAAGGTGTAGATGATTCTTCCTATCAAAGACATATTTTCACAGCGTGCATTTTCTCCCTTCAGTTATGCTTCTTCTACTAGGATGTTGTAATTTTTCACAAGAATACTGCGGATGGAACAATCATGTTGGGATGTAAAACACATTTGTAAATAATGGGATACTTAGCATATCAACTGGTTAGCCGGATTTCTTCCATCAACAAAGCCAAGACGAACTAGGCCTTTTTTAAAGTTTGAGTTGATGAAGCAAATCCATCAACTTCTTTCCTTTCTTCGGTTTTGAAACAAGGTTTCCATCCCACCTTGAACTCAATCTATTTGACAAGGGTCATGATGAATTACCAACCCAAACAATGCACTATTATATGGTAAATCCCTCAAAATTTACCATGCATTTTAGCATCAAGTTTGATCCCCTCAAAAATGAGTCCCATTTGACATGCCACTGCTGAGTTTCTTTTAAGTGAGACCTCTGAAAGAAATTTCTCCAGAAACCTTGGGATAACACTCCCCCAACCGTTGAAACAATCTTTTCTCACTTTTTGTGGTCGGAACTGTTGACCCTTCGAACAAGATATTGGTTGGGAACCTTTCCTTACTTGAGAATACTTAAGTATGATCCCAACAACTATTTTCCATGTTAAACTTCTAAACCAACATAAATAACCACAGACCCACCCATCTATATGGAAGATTTTGCTTACATTTTCCCACCTTAAATGTCTTGGAACGTTTGGAGCCGATCTACACTCACATCCATCAAGGTTGGCCAAGGGCAAAAGTTGATGGTTCAACTGAATTTGGCCGAAGATTCTGAAAAAATATGTTGGTTTTTCCTGAACTAATGGTTGGGCCAAACTGAATTCAACTTTGCTTGGCACAATCTCCAATTTGATGAATAATATTGATTCATCTACACCCTCGAAGTTTAACATATAACTTGAAAATGATGGTTTGGAAAGGGATGAATATGGCCATTTCTGGTATCTATGTTAGATTTCTGGGGGGTAAATTTTTCTCTTTTTCTCGTCCATCTAAATTCCATTTTTTTTCTAACTCCTGAGGCTGGAACATGATCTGTCTCAAACTCCTGGCACTTTTTCCACAGTCGAGGTGGTGAACAAAATACCTGGAACATCACCACTTTTCACAGCTTTTTATCATCCTGTGGTTTCATGTTGGTGCTTTACCATATTAAGCAAGGAAAAACCCGGATCAGAAGAAAAACACACGGATCACGCATATACTCCCTGGAAGTTCAACAGGAAACACCCCTGAAAATAGACCGAAACCCGGAAATTAAGCCAGGATCGTCTTCCATTCCCATCATTGTTCAAGGGAAAAATGTTAAACTTTGGGGGGTGTAAATTCCACAACCTCACAAACCAATCCATAAGTTGAGGAAACTCATCATTAAGATTTTTGTATGTGTATCCACCACTTGTAAGATACAAATTAGCTTGACTCAAAATTTGGGGCACAAGATGTATCAACATTGAATCAAACCATAAAGTGTATCACCTCTTAAGATACAAATGAATTCTCCCAGAGAGAACCACCAATGCCAGATACTGGCCGTATAAGATGTCCGAATTCACCATCTGAATTCGTAGTTGGATACTTTCAGATGCACTTACCAACTAAGGCAATGCACCTCACCTGCTAGTCAAACTTCATTTTGTGCCAGATTTTCGGAAAAATTTTGGGAGACTACAACATCCCTGTCATTTTAGCTTCCCTTACGAGTGACTCACTGGTGCCTGATCCCCCAACTCCAACTCCAATCGACGGCGGTTCATCTCCCCGTCTCCTCTCCAGTCTTCTTTCGGCCCAAGGACACATCCACGTCATCGGCAACTGTGGGGTCCTCGAATTTTTGTCAAGAATTTTTCTCAACTGAGTTTATACTGGTTGTTTAATAGGGATCCTTATAATCGTTTATCATAATCCCCACACAACTGGATAGTACAATCCCTTATATACCCTAAACAACCAGGTTTTCTTTCATTGCTCAATTGAAAAATGAGTTCTTCATGGTATCCAAAGTTGGGAATTGACTTTCCGCTTTCTTCCGAATCATGACTTTAAACAACAACAACATTATTAAAGCCAATAGTTTTGCAAAGAAAGTGGTTGTCATGAGGATTTCTTTTGTGTATTTCCAGGAAAATTAAGACCCATATTGAATGGGCAGCAAATGAAACAAAATACTCCAAGAATTGGATCAAAAAGCTCTTTGTTGCGAATCATTCTTCAGTAAACCAACCAACCAGCCGAGCTGCTTGGTAGCCGCTGTCGAAAGCTTGGGTCCAAACATCTGATGATCATCATGTTGAAGCACTTGGTATATATCTGATACAACTAGTATATAGCTTATAACATGTAAATAAATATATACATATATACATATATACATGTAAAAAATCATCCCACATGTCAGCTTTTATATGCAAACATCTAATGTATCCAATCATGTGCTTTGAAATCCGGCTAACCACCTGAAATCTATTACTCCTGTTAAATGTTGGGATAAGCTACCTATCAACTGGCGAGGGATGTCTTTCTTTGATCAACAGTACCTCCCGAAAAAATGGTCGACCAAAATGTTGTTGTTGTTGTTGTTGCTGTTTTTTTTTGATGACCTTGGGTTCCAATTGAAACTAAAGGCAGAAACAAAATTCAATCATATCTCAAAAATTCTGAGGTCTTTTTCTGAGAGGCAAACCAACAAAGTCAAACCAACACATTGACATCTTCATATCTGCATATCTCACGGAATCCTTGTTGCTTTCACCATTTGACATACAGTTGTTGGCTGAAATCCTGCACCACCTCGGATGTATAAAACCCTGTAAATAGTTAAACTACCAACCTGAACTGGTTAGCCGGATTTCAGCCATCAACAGTATCAGCCCCTCCCCATCGCAACGTTTTTCTCTTGGACTTCCCGATCCTTTAGCAGCTCAGGGCCATATACCGAGGACCTTGGAGAATTTGAAAAACGGGTTGGTTCTCTGAAACGTAGCAAGGGCTGCAACGGGGTGGAAACCACAAAACATGGCAATCTGGAGGTGTAACTATGTAGTTCTCCTCACTTCTAATTGGTTTTTTGGTTCTGAAAAAAAACCAACAACGAACCTAGGCAAAACTTAGGTCCCCGGGTTTAAAGGTTTGAGCTACATGAAAAAATCACCACCAAATTGAGAGTGGCTGGGAAAGGGTACAAGGGACGAAAAACTGCAAAGTTATGAAGGGAGAAATTGCCAATGTATGGTTGAAATAAAGCTAACTTTTTGATTTTTGCTTTTTTTTACAAAAAACTGCTTGGTGACTAAACTTCTGTTGAGGGAACATTTAGCGAAGAAAAATGCCTCTATTTCAAGCTATCATTGGATGACTGGATGATTAATTTCTGGGAGCCAATTCCTTTCATAGAGCCTAGTACAACTCCCTCACATAAAATGTTCATGGCCGACATGAGCGAACATCTCATTCCACTCTACTTAATTACCTTCATAACAAAATCCTTCCAAATGAACGAAATAGTCACTAAAGCCAAAGGGTAGTTTTTCCTCCCCAATAACAAAAACAAAAAAACACAAACAAACCATCAACCCTTTTGACTCAAAAATCGTTACTCTCGCTCACATCGTCATCCCCCTGAGTTCTCCCAAACATTGGCCCCGTTTTGCCCAGGACCGGGCCACCACGGGAACGCTATGCTGGAGCCGGGGTACAACAAAAGGGGGTAGAGTAAACTTCACCAAGAGAAACGCATGGCAACACCAGTTGTGGTGGATTTTTTGTTTTTCCAATGGGAAATACATAAGTTGTTTTTTGACAGACATACGGCCTTTGGATTGTTGGTGTCTTTTTGTTGTTGCTCAATTTGATGAAATTACAAGTGAAAGTTGGATCAATCTCTCTAAGTTTCGGAGTAAACAATGATCTCTGAAAAACCACTTAGTTTTGATCATTTTTCTGTTTTGGTGTAGATACTGTTGATGGTGCAGAAATCCGGCTAACCAGTTGAGGTTGGTAGCTTATCCAATTATTTACGACGGGTTTTATAGGGATTTCTTTTAAGATTCTACCATCAACAGTATTTTAGGAGTATTCACCATTGTGTTCCTCTGCCCGGAAGGCTGGATGAACATGGATTATCGAAGCAAGAAGTGTGCTTCGGTGTTCAGGTGCCGGAAGTGAAATGGGCTTTGAAAAACAACCAATCTTCTCAATTTGGATTGGTGAAGCACATAGCTACATTCTAAATGGGTGAAAAACTCATGAATTACACTCTGGTGAAAGTAGCAATGGGAAAATGCACCAAGTGAATAAAACTCGAAATGCTGTTGAGTACTAGAGTGGTGTCATAGTTCTTGATTTATTCTGATTGAAACAAAACGTCATGTCTAGCTGGGTTTGATCAGGCCGAGCCTTTTCCTTTAATATTAACCCATCCTTGTTCTTTAATATCAACCCATTTTTCTTTTTGCGGGGTCCCCGTTGAACAAAGGATCTTCATGTCAATTCGGGACGTGAAGTATTCAATTCTCCCTGCAAACGTTCGATTGCTGAAGAACCTGTTTCCAGTTTCATAGCACAACTAACCCTCAAAAAAAGAATTATCGAATCCCATAGGATCCATGTGTGGAATGTTTGCCTACATTTAGTTGACTTTTATTGTAAATTATAAGTAAATATATCATACATGGATGGTATTGGACTATCAATTCACAATCTAAACATTTCTGCTTTGTGGTCAAAAATACCTTCATTGCTTTTATTTTTGAACCACCTTTTCAACATACCAAACTTGAGTAGTTGACCATCAAGATCATTTAACAAAAATATACCCAGCAAAGGTCTAACATTGGATCATGTAATCCATTTTGGTGAAGAACATCTGGGATGCAATTTATAAGTTGTACGTAGGAAAAAAGTGATCTAATCATAATTGCATTCCTCCAGTAGTAAATATTAAGAGAACAAAGGGTTGAAAACACTGGATCTTCTATGGATGTTGAATGTTATCTTTTCTTTTTCCCACGGATCCTCTATGAAACATGTGTCAACCGACACTTTTTTTTTGGGAGACTTTTTGTGAAACTTGGCGGGTGGTTGCTAAATTGCCTGACAGGTATCCACAGGTATGTTAGACAGTAATGTATGTCCCACCTTCATTCATTCAGAATCACTAAAAAACTTGAAAAAACACATCAGTTTTAAAGGCCTCTTTAATTTGATAAATGTTGGGTTGGTAACCCTTCCCGGAAATAGTGAGGGGTTTAGGTTGGGATCCCAGTCGCCGAAAAATGAAGGAATTCTTCCTGGTGGTGACTGTTCACTGGGAAGGGGGACAACCCAAGATAAATGGTTTGAACAAGCTCCTATTTTGGAGTTCCAAGCTTCGATTTGCCAACCATCAACAAAAATCACCTCAACAAACAAAAAGTCAAGCAAATCCGTGTTTTTTTTGAATTCTCAATGAGTTCCTTTTTTTTCTTTTTCTTTTTTCGCATATCTCGGAAGGCTTCGAATTGTTCACTGAATTCCCGCCGAAACAACCCATCCTTCAAGTGTGCGATTGTTGCGGTTTTGACAAACGATGAAGATTCACTTTGTTGGGCTCAAGTTCTGTGTCCTATCCGATTTAAGCCACAAAATCTGCTCATTCAGCTGAACAAAAAAAAGGTCCAGATTCTTGAAGCGCCTAAAATTAAGGGAAACATGATAAATCAAAACAAACTGGATGTAAAGATTGTGATATCAATTCCCCCCCCCCCCCCCAATGCCCTTTGATGCCTGAAAGTGTAGATTTTCAAGATAGCTGGCTTCAGATTTCTTGAATCTATTTCGGGCAACAGGGCCAAATATGAATCTGTTGCATTTATTTTGCCACTTAGAGGTCCAACCCCCGTCCCGTGATCTCCTGAAAAACTTGCAAGAACAAAAATAGTAGCATCTCATCCCTACTGTTGCTATATCATTTGAGATTGCAAAAACCTTTGTAAAGAAAGGGACCTTGGATAGTTACCAAATCAACTTGTCACAAGACCTTATTGTCCATCAACATCGCAAAAAAGAAGCACACAGAAAAAAACTTGTTTTCCGAAACAAACAAAATATTCGGGGAATGGCAGTAATCCCCTGGAAAATTCACGGCTGGGATCCAAAAAATGGAGGTTTGCTTCAGATGATTTCCCTTTTCAATTGGGTGATTTTTAGGTTCCAGCCGTTAATTTTAAAGGGTGTAATATCCCGGAAATGTTGTACCACATTCAAATTTTACCCAGTGCTTAAAGCTTGAAATCGCATCCAACACCGGAAGGGCAGTTCTGACTCACAAAGTCGTCTAAAAAACTTGAAAGCTCAGGCGTTTCTTCGCAGCAACAACCAAGCTTTGTACCAACTCCTTCTTAAGTGTCTAGGTGTAGAAAAGGTGGACAAACAGATGAGACAAAACTTTTTTGATAAGAAGAAAACATAGTTGGGATGTCATGTCTGTCAACTAACAGGATTTTCTTGAGTGAAACTAGGTGGCAGGCGCACTGCAGAATCATGGTATTGCTAGTAAACGCCACTTGTGTGCATCTTTTTATATCAACATATGGGGAGAAAACCTTTGCTTGTGGTTTTTCCGGTATCTTCCGTTTGACAATCATCCCATTTACCCACCAAGCCTTTCACAAACACAGGTACTGCAAGACTTGCAGCCTTTTTTTGTTAACTTAGAAAATGAGCCATACTTCTCGTCCTGCCTATTCCCACTTTAACAGTGGATTCCGTGAAGGTTAATTTTGAGGTCCCAAACCGTAAAATTGTGATGATGAAAATTTCCCACTGAAAAGTAGGTTGGCTGGCACTGCAACCCCCAAGCTTTATCTGTAAGCAATGTTGAATTTCCTTCATCGATTTGCTGAAAATTGGCCACGATGCTTGGAACCCTATTTCCCCCAAGGCTTTGATTGATTTCATGATGGTTTTTGACCCATAGTGGAAAGGATCAAAAATCACCTGGCAAATCCACAACCTATAAATGTAAATATACTTATATATTATTAATTCAATGCAAGAAACATTCTTAGAATGGCGTTTTGAAAAGTATTCCTTCCTAAGGGAATCTCTTAGAGATTTGCTACGGACAGTGAACTTCATGGAATAAGTCGTTAAACAAAAAACATTGATATTCAAACTAGTTGGTGGTTTCAACCCATTTGAAAAATATTATATAGTCAAATTGGGAATTTTCCCCAAATAGGGGTGACAAATAAAAATGTTTGAAACCACCACCTATGTGATATTCAAACATCTTCTCCCTTTTTTAACACCGAAAACAAAAAACCCTCAAAAAGTCCTGACGGAAGAGGAGGTTTGGAACATCTTTTCCCCCCAAGCCTTGCATTCTGATTTTATATGACATGAACCCAATTGACTGAACATGTTCTTTGTGAGTACATTCAAAATGGAAAAAAAACAGTCCACAATTTTGAAACAAACGGTTCTACTTTAAAAAACTCCATTATTTGCCACAAATGAACCTGAATCATCGGCCCAAAAAAATGGTCGAGATTTTGCCTGTGTTGCGAAGACGTCTGGCTTCACCAAATCAATTTGGTGCTCTTAATAATGTCAGCAAAGGCAGGAGCCAACTTGCAATAACAGTCCTTCAAAAGCCGTCCAAGGAGATTTTTGGTGATCGTGAGTGTGTTTTGTCAACCTGTGAATCTTGAATATCTTGAGATTCTTGGTGTTTTTTGTTTGTTTTGGGGGATTCTGTTGCGAATTCGGGTCGGACATGTTCATTTCCTTATTGGTTTGGGGGTTAGGAGCGACTATCCAATTTAAACCCCAGGTAAACAATAGCAATATCTAAGCCGCCAAAATAGGTGCGGGGAAATCAGGCGACCAATTACCACCGCAACATGTAAGCATCAAGTTTGACGTAGCCGCTGCCAAAGATGGCGTATTTGACCCGCAATGAAAACCTTTGTGACATTCCATGTTAGTATATAGTTGGTTACTAGGGATCCTTGGTTTGATGGCTTATGAAAGAATCCAAAAATCTCTGGGTAGGATTTCATCCCCTAAAAAGGGCCAACCCAACCCACCGTGGGTTTTTGATCAGGGTCCCTGCATCTCATAACTTCCCACGACCCAAAAAAAAACCACCATGGCTCCTTCGTTGCATACTTCATGCCATTGGTCTTGCGTCCCGTGGCCGTGATACGCCCGCCGGAGATGCGACGTAACAGGATGGCCTGGTTTCGTTTCCAGCCAGGTGGGGAAAAAAAAACCCTCCGACAAAGTGGGAAACAAGATACAGTGGGAAAGATGAAGTACAAAAAGAAAATGGTGATGATGATGATCAAATTCATATAGAAAAGAAGATGGAAAACCTAACAGTTTTAGCTTCAACAAAAGGTAAACAAAAAAGAGACGTAAAAAGGGAAGCACCAAATGCCCCCCACCAAATCTTGGAGGATCATCCCAGTTAATAACCATGGTTAGTAAGTTCCCTATGTAGGGTTATTCCCCTTCCAAATGGGCTAAATGGCTTATAAGTGGGGGTTACTAACTACTTACTAGCTGGGACCCTTGGGCATCCCCTACCGAGCGCAAGAGCAAGGTCGTGGAGACGGGAGCATGGAGGCGACGATCTTGACAGATGGAGCTCACCCGATGCCAGAAACAACTGGGAGAGCTCCAATACCTCCGCCGCGCGCCGCCGTTGGTTGGTCCAACTGGGAGTAACACCATTTTTCGTTGGTATAACTCCTAAAATTGGAGGAATGCGGAAACACCTTGTATAGGAGGTGGTTGCCTAAAATGGTGGGTTTCCCCAAGAACCATGGGGTTTTGCCTACTAAAAAAAAAGATCATTTTGGGGTGTTTGGGGGGTACCACCATGCAGGGAAACATCTATATAAGCTGTATGGATGGATGGATGTTAGGCAAAAATGTAAGGGAGTTGTTTACCTATCCCCCCAAAAATAGCCGAAAAATAAGGTTTACCCTAACCTCCATTTTAGGTACCTGAAATTCTTGGTGAAACTTGGGGGATGGATCGATCCCACATAAGCCATGGAGTGAAAGGCCATTTGGAAGGGTAACCCCACTAAGTTTGATTTTCAGGGATTCATGTTATGTAAAATCCTTTGCCCCAGTTTTGATATGGAAAAAAAATATTGGAGAAAACCTTCATTTTCCAAACCATTCGTTAGGAAGGGTGGGAGGTAGATCCAATATATGGTAGATTTACCTACAAAAAATTTACCAAGGTAAATGGACCTGAAACCAACACGCACACGCCCCTGAAAAAAGGATAGCTGGAAGCTGATCCGGCTTTGTTTTTGGGGCAATTTTGGCCTAGTTTCCAGGAGCAATCGCTGTTTCAGGGAGGGGTTAGTTACACGGTCTTGAGAAAAAACCAAGCCCGTGACATGAATAAACAAAATGCGACATTCTCCCTGGAAGTTCTAGGATCCCCAAAATGGATTGTTCGGGGTTCTTAGCTGTTGGGGATTAGGTGGTATGAAAAGAAGCAACATCCTTTGTGGTGATTTGTAAGAACCAAAAAAAACCGACGTTGAAGGACAGTTGTGATCGGTTCATGGAGCCGGGAGATTCAAGACACGGCCCCCTGCAACAAGAACAGGGGAGGATTTGCCACCGAACATCGGTGCAGAATGTGGATGGAATCCTTTTGGAAAGTCATACTGTTGATGGAAGAAATCCTGAACCAGTTGATGGAAAGGTAATTTATCCCATTAGTTACAAGGTTTTGTTATACATCCCAGGTGGGTTTCTCGCCGGATTTCTGAACCATCAATAGTATGGATGAACATTTCCATCAGAAGCGATGGAGAATTGGAGGCATCTTGCCATGATTCTTTGGACCTTTGGACAATGCAAATGGTTTACCTACCTTTTTCAAGACTCGAGCTAAAAATTAAACTCAATAAGGCTTTATTTTGGGATGAATGTGAGCTTCATAACCCCCTAAAGGTCCCTTTTTGTTGGGGTCCAACAGTGGCCCCCGCACAGATTTCCATTCATCCAAGAGTCCAATCTCCCGGACGAAAGGTGAAACGTTTGGTCTTGGTCTCACCTGTCCTTTGAGGGCCACATGGCTGGGCATAAGTTGATTGAAAATCATGTGAGGATCTAATTTTATGTCATATCTAGATATGGTTATTATCAAAAATCATCCTATCGCAGCATATCATATTCATGTCTTATTTTCTATAACATGACAATGTCGTGGGCGAACCTTTAAGTAGGCCGTGAGGAAATGAATCATCGTTGAGATTTTCACGAGCGAGTTTTTGCGGTTCCAGGGAGATGCGGGAGATTTGATCCCAATATCAACCGAATTTCTTCCCAGCAGTAGCCATCTGGGTTAAAGTGCAAGATTTCGGCGCGTTTCTGAAAAGAAGAGTCCTTTTTACTACTTTTAAGCCACCACACCCTTTTTGTTGGACGACATTAGTTTTGAGTTTTCAATGTTTTTCCCGGACCATACGCCCCATAGATAGCAAAAATAACGGGTTGGAAAATGTACATATCTACCCTTTCAAAAACGCCTCTTTTGGGTATCTATTCTAAAATTCAGGGGGGAAACCTGAAAGAAACCACCCGTATGGGTTTTCCGGAAACGGCCCCGCCCCCCAATTTTCAACGATTGTTTTCGTCATCTCAAGACGCTGATGGTCCACGGTTTCAATTTCCACTGTCCGTGTACCTTCCTTACCAAGAGATACAGGAGGTTGGCCTTCCCACAGAAAAAGGGGGAGGATATCATCGTTGTTAAACACTTGTTTTTTTTTGCACCTGAAAATTTTAAGCTTTCTGGAGATTTGACATTTGTGAGCTAAAATTTGGTTTTGGGATCTTTCAAAAACGATTGTTTTTTTTTGTGAAAAATGTCGTTAGTCAAACTGAGGAGGAAGAGGTTACTTCCAGAAGGTTCTGATGCAGCCTTGAAAGTCACGTGAATCTACCAACGTAAAAGGTGAATTTTTACCCTTAAAAAAGCAGTACTTTCCTAGGTTTCCAAGTACATGATAGTTCGTTTGTCCAAAAATAATAGTCCCCACAAGACTCTCTCCGTTACTTTTTCATCTGATATCAACCTTTTCCACTTCCCCGGAATATTGATACTATGTATTCTTCGATTTGCCTAAGGTGGATTTCGAGATCGAAGATGGTGGCTCTTATCAACCAAAGGTGGAGGGAATACCATCCCTGAAACAGCAAATTTGTGATCTTCACCAACTTTCCACAGCATCGCTGTTTATAGAAATGACAGTTTTGGTTTTTACATCTTTTACTGGTTGACCTTGCTTCAGTCCATTCATTCCCAAAGAATCCCAGAAGCTACAGGATTTTGATACGAATCCCAGGTAGTCAACCCAAAAATCATTTTCCAGAACCGTTCCATCCCTGTGCTACTCATTAAATTGATTGTGGTACATCATGGTGAATCATACCTTACGAAAATCCATGGGGGAGACTCTCCGTCCGAAAATTGCCAACAAACCCTTGGGAGTTGATTCTAATTCTTTTCTTCCCCCATTAATTTAATTTTGGGGGATTGACCCCGCCAAAAAAACGTGTTTTTACTCCAAAAATAGTTCTTCAAGTTCAAATTTCATCCAGAATTCATCAGAATTCCCTAACGAAGGGGTGCTTTGTTTCAAGAAAAACAAGAAAAGTGCTAAGCTGGGAAGTAGCTTCCTCAGCTCCCCTTATGACAAAGAAAGGAAAATTTTCGGCATCCTTCAAAAGCTCCGTGGGTTCCCTCCCTTAACCAATGCCTTCCAAGTTTCAATGGTCAATGCCATGAAACACATGGAAGGTCCACCATCCACGTGCCACGGAATCCCCGCCGAACTCGAACTGCTCGAGGTCGAGGAGCTGTCGGAGAATTGATGTTGATGTGGCCAGCGGCGTTGGAGGCACATGTAGGGAAAGATGGCGTCCTGCCAGCCACCGGAGAAAAAACACAGTCTGTGGTTACAAATATGGCTAGCAACAGCAACAAAAAGGTGAACCCACAATTTCTTTTAAATGATCATGTTAGAAAAGGATTGGTGGGGGTGGGGGAAGTTTCTTTAAAGGGAGGTGGAAGTTGGTTCTTTTTTTTGGTGGGGGGTTTGGTGGCTGAACAATAAATATGTGTAACACACAAAACAAGAATCGAATTTTCTCTAAGCATTCCGGGTGAAAATTCCAAAAATATATATGAAATCACAAACTAGAGGTTTTGTGGACAACTTTTCTGGGAACCTGTCTTGGGGTAGATTTTTGTGCATACAGGTTGGATAGATCATTGTTTTTCCTGCAGCCCGTTGCCTGCTGCCATTTTCGCCAAAGGGGGTTGTTGGTACAGCATTCCCCGTACTGTTGATGCAAGAAATCCTGCACCACCCGGGATATAAATCCTTGTAAATAATGGGATAAACTACCTTTACCTCAACTGGTGAATGCCGGATTTCTGAACCATCAACAGTATGTCCCCTGTATCAACCTCACAAAATACAACAGTTCTAAAGCCCCCTAAGGTGACATTTAGTTCACCCAAAAAGGGACATGAACATCGCAAAGCCTGTGTTAGCTCCATCTTTGAACCCTCTGTGAAATTGTTCACTACAATAGAACTCCTACAAACGTTGATGCCTTTCCATGGCTTGTTTCAAGAAAAAACACCAACACGTTTCATTCCCCATGAAACACCTCGAAATAATCCCAAAAAACCCACCATTTCTGAGAAGAATATCTTAAAAACAATTGATTCACTTGAGACTTTGGCAGCCCGAAATTTACCAGCAATTGACCCAAGAAAAATCCCAGGGTGGCTTTCAACGGACGGTCACCTGTTTTGGTGAAGTATCTTTTTCCTTTGTATTTGCTGCTCCAAATTGTGGGTTTGATGAAAAATTACCACGCTACAAAGTTTTAAAAAATAACACTAAACAAATCCATGTTCCTCAAATGAAACCACATCCTTTCATCACAACGGGGGTGCTCTTGCTCACTTCTTCTTGATGCCTTTCTCGTAAAAAAAAAAACATTGCAAACACCTCTCAAGCAGGAATTGTTCGAAGTGGAAATCATCCCTGGCAAAAAACCGAGTTAAATGTAAAGTATCAGCTAGAGATAACTGCAATGTGCAACTACCTTAAAAATCTCTCACACCCTGGAAATTCAAAGATTGCTACACTAAATGATGATTTGGAAGATATTTCGTTTCCCCCCAAACCAACCATTTTGGCTATCTATGGCTCCCTCATCCACAACCAACAGTCTAAACCAACCAGTCCTGTGCCCTGCTGGCAGCAAAGGCTGGTACAGGGCCTTTGGTAGAGGAGTACGTCGCATCCATCAACTTGTCCACTTTTTCCCTGAGTTTTTCTTCAAAGCTGCGATTTTTCCCTTCACCAAAATGGCGCCAAAAGCAGATGTTGTCTCCGTCAAGGCCGGTTTATCAAAGGGAAATTTCTGAAAGACATACAAAATTTCAAGAAAGATCTGTGACAATATCAGCTGTGTGTATACTGTGTCCTGGCAAGTCTGGCTAGATTTTTTTTTGGGAGGCTGGTGTTGGTTTCTGACACTTTTTCTTCAAATGAAAATGCAAGTGACCTAGTGCGAAATTGGTAGTTTCTTGAAATTGGTACCCTGCCTCAAAACTAACATGACACCTAAAAATGGACCACTGTAAAAAGGAGATTCCTGTTTTCAAACCATCATTTTTAGGGTCCATGTTAGTTTTTTTGGGGGTGCAAGTGCTACCATTTTCAGAAAAAATCTCTTTCTACCAGAGACTTTATTTCAAAGTTTTGCCTGAAATAGATGGCCACACAAGTTGGGGCCATCAAACCTAAGGGAAATCATCTTCCAACCAAACATTTCGCTCACAGTGCTTTTAGGAAATTGTGAGGCTCCACAAAGCTGTTGATTTCCACAAGGCAAAATTCAACTTAAAACCCTTAACCCCCCCATTTCCAACAAAAAAACACCATTGAATGAATTTCATATCCTTCTGTTAGGCTTGTGAGGAAAACAATTTTGTCTTTCCACCCAACAAAATGTCACTTTCCCGTCGTTGGAGAAGGCTTTTTCTTTTAACAAAACCGAGGCGCAACATTTCAGAATTCTTTTCCAATAAGGTATCAACCACTGATCTCACCTGGTAGGAAGGAGGCGGTTGCACCCTTTTGGGTGGCCCAGTTGGCTGAAAATACGGAGATAGAAGTTATTAAGATTTATTAAGCCATGGCAAAAGTGAGTTTTTGAGATTTTTTGAAGGTGATGTCACCACCATGGTGGTGAAAATTTCATAGTTTAGTTAGCCTAGTTGTGTGTAACCCATGGTTTGCCTTCGGTATTTTTAGGTACGTGAAAAATCAATCTCATCAGGGATGCTACATCTCACGGTGAATCTCCTTGACATTGGGAGTTGAGGATGACTCATTCGCACCAAAAACTTCAAAATTCGAAGTACCAACATGAATTGTGAAGCAACCAATTTCATACTCATATCCAGTCCTATTTACCATTTTTGAGTTTTTTTTTTGGGACTCAAAAGGGCGACATGAAGAGGGGAAATTCAGCTCGGCACAGCTCCCTTGGATCTCCCCTTCCGTTGAAACACCAACTAGTTTTGGTTGGGGGTTTTCCTTAACATGTTCCCCTTGGCCAAGCCTGGGATTTGATGGTGATGTCAAAAAAAATCCATGGTTTCAGATGGGAGAAGTTTTTGGTGAAAGAACACTGAGCCAACTTTTTTTTCTCCCATGTGTAGAAAAATGGCTTGACCATTTTAATGACAGAACACACACACACACACAAAAACACCATCAATAGTCATGATTTCACAGAAACATCCCAACAAAGAAGTTGAACAATACCACCAAGCAAGAAAGGGGGTTTTGTTAGCCAAAGAATAATTTTCCACCTAGGCATCCAAACACCTCCTGAGGTTTGGTATGTTCACCCCCAAAAACATACCTAAACACAACCACCAAACCTCAGGAGGTATGACTGGATGTCTATGGTTCAAACATTTTATTTTGGGTGAATTTTGGAAAAAACCCAAACATCCGTAGCATAAATCAACTCTCAAGTGGGAAACATTTTGCGAAGACATTCCGTGATTCCTTAGATTTGCTCGGCCATGGTGGAAAAAGGAACCAATATTCTCCCAAATGGTGGGTTGAATAGTGATTTACTACTGTTGATGGAAGAAATCCTGCAGTTGATAGGTATATCATCCCATTCTTTACAGGGTTTTGTACATCCCAGGTGGTTAGCCAGATATCTGAACCATCAACAGTATGGTAGAATCCATTTAAAAAACATCACCAACTAAACAATTTAGAAAGATTGCATGGCTGTCAAAGCGACAGCCACCCCGAAAGAAACACAGGTTACAGCCGCCAAGGCCACAGCCCACCTTTTGGGTCTCCCCAAGACTTCCAACCCAGAAACCTTCCCAGGGGTTGGATATCTAAGCTTGCCTTTCCTTTCTTGACCCCCAAAAAACTGGGGAAGCTTGGACTCAAAGGTTTGAAGCCAACTCTATTGGAATCTTTCTTTTTTTTCCTCCATGTTTTCAGGAATGAATTTCAGCCTAACTTTTTGGTCCAAAATTTCATCAAACGTTTTGGTGATGGTTTTATTCCTTTCCTAGACTAAACTTTTTAGAGGAAATTTGTCATACATCATCCAGATCTTTTGGAAAAAATAAGTCAGTTTAACCAAGTTTGGTAGGTGATACAACTACTATAACTACTCCTAAAATCCAACAGCTGGATACCCTTTTCTAGCCTGGAACCTCCCATCTCCTTTTCCAACATATTTTCAGCTTCCATGTGAAAACTATAAGGGTTTTCCGACCCCCCCAGACATGTACCCATTAATTTTCACCTATTTATACCGGTTAGAACCTTCAAAAAAAACCTACATATAACGGGGTTTTTAGGCCCACCCTTATTGCACCGTTGCATCGTCCGTGGTTTTGCACCTCGGAAGGTCCCAGTTGTCGATAAGGTCCAGCAGAAACCTTGCCTTTGGGCACTTCGTTGTTACGTAACCAACCTCGGCACTGCGTGCTGGAAGGTCCGGGGTGGGAGGGAGGGTTGGAACTCACCGTCTTTAAGGGGAAATACATCTTCAAAGGGTTGGGTTTTTCCATTGTCATGTAAAATTACCCTCTCCAGTTTCAACTAAGATGATGGAACATCACTTTTTTCATTGTCGCAGGGGCAGCTGGAAGAGGAATTGGGAAAGAAAGTAAAGTTGTGAATTATTTGAAGATGAATGATTCGGAAAGTGCTCGTTGCTCCAAATCGCTGTCCATGAAGAGACTTTAGTAGATACCCTTGAGCTCCAAATCGTTCCCTTACAAACAGCCAGCTAGCAAAACATCGAAAAAACAGTCCTCTGAATGCTTATTCATGGATGGTCATCCAGTTGGAAACATATCAGTCTTAGCTCGTTTTCTTCTCGAAAATCTTGTTCACTCACCACCACCTAGTGGATCTTTGAGTGATATTTCACTAAAGATGGTATTTCTGCGCAAATGCTGAGATTTGCGAGTGCAACGATGATCGGAACATTCTTCAAAGGTCTTCCCCTTAAGATGGCGATTTTCATGACATGTTAGGAGAAAATCACTAAACAAAAAGTTCAAGTAGCAACCGGCAAGGAACAACTCATTCGAAACAAGTAAAGTCACCTCTCCATGTTTGTCAAATGTAGTTCTTGAAAATAATGTCATATCTAGAACAAATGAACTAGTGGTACATGATTTCTACTAGTGGAAGATATGGGTACCCCTACATGGATCTCATCTTCCACATCTTTTCATGAAACAAACGACCCGCTTAAAAAGACCGCCCAGTATTGCAAGCTTCTTAAGGTCAAAAAAACATCTCAAAAATCTGGTGAAATGGTCTTTCTCTCATCGATTTCTGGTGAAATTATGATATTTCACCATAGATTTCCCCTGAAATATAGGGGATTTCCCCTTTCTCAGCTACCTTTTAGTGTGAGGTTGCTATAATTTGACCAGATCCATTTGATTAACCACCAGAAATATCTCTCTCATCTAGTTGGTGGTTTCAACCCCTTTGAAAAGTATTAGTCAAATTGGATCATTTCTCCAATTTTCGGGGTGAAAATTCCAAAAGTCTTTGAAACCACCACCTATTGTTTCATGGCTTATCAACAAATCACTTTTCTGACTAGGTAGTAGTATCACACCCCATATAGACAAAAATAACCACCCAGAAATTCACCCTGCCATGGAACAAAGATCTCCACCATGATCACGCAAGACCTCAGAAACCAAAAAAAAACCAACTGAGCCACGGTCGAAAAACCCCGGGGTCACATACATTCCACTATACTCCATAACATCCATGGGACTGGTGTATTTACCTACATGAATTGTTGATTTTTATGGTACATGTAGGGAAATCTACCAGTCCCATGGATTCTATGGGTACTGTTTGCTTAATGACGGGATCCAAACATTTCATGCTTTAGTGAAAAAAATCCCCTACATAGCTGGGTCGTATAATTTCATCCCCGAAAAAAAAATCCATAAAACAACCGTGAGGGGCCCTTTTTTTCATGAACCTCAGGGTCACCTTGTGGGATGCAGCTGGGATGAATTCATCACCCCCCTCCCCCCCCAAAAAAAGCTTGGGTCCAAAGTTTCCATGGAGACAAAAACACAAACTGGTTACGTTCATGAACGAATGAAAGATCTTGACATAGGCTTCCTGGCTTTTCAATGCCTTGAAGTGGATTTTTGAAAGAATCCTTGTATAACTGGATAGGTTTTCATCACCCTGGTGTAAGAAATGATCCACTTCACTCATGGAGGATAAGCTAATCATGTTGCTGGGGTTTGGTGGTTTCCTCGTCTTATCCCTGGAAATCATCTTCTCCGAAACTGGTTGCTTGGAAATAGGCTTCGAGGAAAGGGGCGACAAAAATATAAACTGCCAAACCAAACAGTGAATCATTGACTGAGAGGGTTTGATCTGATGCAAACATTATTTCTTTGACATAGTTCCGTAAGTTTCGTGAAACAAACAAACTTTGACTTCAGTGAATCCAATGAAGTCGTTATTTTCAAACCACAAGGTGACATCAAGAGTTTCAGCATCCATTATATTGACAGCTATTTTTTGTTTCAAACGCCAACTGCGATTTATAATCATCCGATCTCATGAATTTGCCCCTTCAAGCAGAAAAATCGAGCCGAACATCAATATCAGGCATCAATTGGTGGACCAAAAAACCTTAGCTAAGAAACGCTGATCTGCTGTTTACATACATACTTACATACATTGTTTTTCAAGATGCCATGATAGAAAAGGCATTACCAATTCATATTCTCGTCCTTAAACATGGAAAAGAGACGATTGACATTTGACTCTGAAGACCGTTTCGCAGCTCCCAACTTTCTGCAAACACCAAAAGACCACTCCATTGGCCAATAACTGATCTGGCACACCTGCGATGCCGATGCTTTACCTATGTGGAATTTCAAGGGCTACTATGATATCCTTAGACTTTGCGAGTCATGATGGGGTTGGAAAATTTTGAGAATCCAAACGAATATTCCAATCCAAATGGAGGACGCTCATGGTAGTACAAAGCAAAAAATACCCACAGGAACAAACACACGTACACCCTAAAAAATCAACATGGAACCAAAAAATCGCCCAATTAAAAAGGGAAATCATCTTCTAAACCTCCATTTCTTGGGTTCCATGTTGATTTTCCAGGGTGTATGTTTTGTTAATCTTTGTATTTCTTTATGGTTTGATGGAAGTCCAGGGGCCAATTGGGGATTGTCAGAAACACGGTGCATTCAGAGAGATTTGGTTTACTTGGTGTTGAGAAGTGATCAATTGCACATCTCCAGCTACATGAGGTTTCAATCTGCAGAAAAAAAACACAACAGTAAGGGCCTGCAAGAAAAATTGATGGTTGGAAGACTACTTTCCCCTTTTCTTGGTCACACCCCCGAAGTTTAACATAGCCCCTGTAAAAATTGATGGGAATGTAAGATTACTTTCCTTTTGGGATGGTGTAGTTTCAGGGGCTATGTCAAATTTCCAGGGTCCAGTCTTTGGGGCGGCTGATAAATCACACCCATGGAAAAGGAACCTCATCTTCCAACCCTTTCTCAAAACGGGCTATGTCTACTCAGCTGTAAGGAGAGGGCATCAAACTTCCCCCCTATGGTTGGAAAAACCTCATCATTGAAGTAATGGAATTGAACCTATTTCAACCAACCGTACTAAACCCATGCTACCTGCAATAATAATCAGCGCATGTATTATACTTTTGTACAAATTGCAACCAACAGAAAAAGAAGGTCACCAAACAACATACCCAAAATGATCCTACACATGAAGCCGCCACGATCCCTAGCTTGCTACCGCTGGTTGACATCCTATAATATACCGATGTTGCATCCAAACCCGAACCTTGAATGGAGAATATTCTCAACACCTAACTCGCTAAAATTGGTGAATTGAACATTCTGGATATTCCCAGACCGCAGCAATTGCGATTTTACCCCTTGAAAAAAAGAACTTAGATCCTACAAACTGCGGATGGTTTTCTTGCTACTGTACCTTTTGAAATATCACTCCTTTAAACTACCACTTTGGTTTCCACTTCATTTACTTGGCGCAGTTCCAACAAGTTAAGGGTGTGTTTTAACTTCCTGAAACATCGCCCTTGGAGATAAAAACTCCCCTCCTTCTCACGAAACACACCGGAAACCCTAAAACTCTTCCATCCATCCAGGAAGTTAGTTAAAGGTTAGTATGTGGGTCACAACCGTCATGTATCCCAGTTATAAGTAGGTGAAATAACCCATTTACTAACCACTGATTCTAACTTCCAACGGGACATCCATCCATCCATCCATCCCCGTTTCCCCCCCGTTTCCCTTCCCGGCACCGAAGTCGTTGAGCGCCACGGAGGTGGGATTTTGCCAACTTTGGATGGAAGGCTTCACCGCTTGCTTCAAAGCACGAAAGATCTGCCCGTTAGTTGCGGCAGACACGAGGATGAAAATGAACCAACCATTTATGGGGAGGGAACCATTTGGGGAATGTTTTTTTTCAGGTTTTTCTGGTTGAACCAATCAGGAACAATGAGGGTGGGAGGATGATTTTTGTGTGTTTTTTTTTGGGTTGAGCCACAGAGTGTTTTTGTTTGTCGATGAAATTTGGTGTGATTGTGAGTGGTATGTTTCTGTTTCATACTCATTAGTTGTGGTTGACTTAGCCTAGTAAACGTACATCGCGAGTCAAGGGTCAACCTTCACCATCTTCACCACCAACGATTGAATGACAGCAAGGAAAAACACACAAACACAGAACTGTATTTAGGGGAGGTTTCTTCAAAAAAGAGTAAGCAAATAGCAAGTGATGGACAAAAACTCCGTGATATTGAAGATATACCGGAGAGGGGGTTTGTTGATGGGCAAATTCATGTGGAGCATTGCCAAAAACTCCATACAGAAACCAAAACTAAATGACTCTCAAAATCCTCAACAGAGATGAAAGCCTTATTGACAGGATCACTGCCCCAACGTATGCAACTGAAAAACACGCACAAAATTTGTCAAAACAAACCAAAACAATGTATTCAGACTAAGGAGCACTTCCTTTAAGAAACGTCTTCCTGGTGAAGCTCCAAAATGGATTTTGTCAAGCCGTGTCAAAACCCACCCGGTGACTTTGAAATATGATGGGAATGGAAGACAAACCTTGCCTGGGCTCATGTTGGAAAAACAACTTTTTAGAGGAGAACTTTAAAAACAAACTTCCCGGATGTAGTCAAATGAAAACTAACATGTCCCCTGAAAATCAACGGTTGGAAGATGTATTTCCTATTGAAATGGTCCCTTGTGGGGGCACATGTTAATTTGCAGGGGTGTAGTCCATAAACTAAGATTGCCAGTGAGTTCTTTTGGATGTGCGTGTCCCATGTAAGGATATAAAATCATCCAAATGATGATGCATCCCAACGATAGAAACCAGAAAAATCCAAGATTACAAGTCGCAGAGTAGGATAATACGTTGACATAAACAAGTAGCACCATGATTCCTACCTGGCCCCTTAACAGCATTTCAACCAACACCCGAACTACCTAAAATACTTGAGGTCTTTGTGAAGAATACCTTTCAATACTCCAACGAAGTGGAAAAAGGGACTTCTGCAAGAAACTATTTCCCACTACCGGTCATTTTCCACTGATTGCCAAATACAGCCCAAAGGAATTGGGCCAACAGAACCCAAGGGTCATTGCTAAGACTCCATTCATCACGATGAGGTTTAGAGTGTTACTAGTGATTTTCCAACCATAAATCCAACTTGTCAGGTATCTTCCTATGAGTCGAAAAGGAAATTACCCAAACATAAATAAACCTCTTCTCTTTAACACAACCTCTGAACTTGAGAAAACGTTCACCCCCAACAAAAACATGAGAAAACTTTCCGCCCCCAAAGAATCCCTCGTCCCCCAAAAAAATATCCATTGCTTTCCTGCAGATTTTTCATATCCTTCGGAGAATGCCTTCGCCGGCAATTTGCCACGACGCAGACAACAAGGCACCACATCGTGTTGCGTCTTGGCATAGAAATTGTAGACCTCCAAAGCGGATGGGCCGGTCGTGTTTCCGTGTTTCCCTTGGGTTGAAGGGCTTGGGTTGGTTGAGGGTTGAGGTGAAGGCATGAATAAGATTTTGTTTCAATGCAATTTAAGTTTAATTGAAGAAAACAGAAAGGGATAAGCTTAAAACGTGCATAAAGGTAAAAGAAAACACATATAAAACATATAAATATATATACATACACATCACAAATAAATTACTCAATTATCCTACAAACTTAACATATTTCAACCTAATCTTTTTCGGCACAGTCACGAAAACATGGCAAGGGAAGTTGTGAGATTTGAAAGCTATTGAAATGTCGGCGAAAGGTGCGTGCTGCGGATCATCCCAGCTGTTATTCCTTAAAACCACCAGTGGGCTGGGTAAAATCCCTAAAACACAACTGACCCTTCTTGAAAGGATGAACTTCAAGTTTCCATGTGGTGGGTGAATTCCAAACTAGGGCAATGTGATCGTCTTTTTGGGTTCGGGTTTGCAATGTGACAACTCAAAAAAATCATTAGCTGACTGGTGCTCAACCCCCACCTCGTTGCTCATTTTGCTAGAGAACATTGTCATCCGTTGCTCATTTGCTCACCACTAAACACAGCCCGCTTAAGGAGTTGTTGCTGATCATCTTGCAATTCTGTTTTGTGATGTTTACGTTCCACCCAAAAGATTTGCTTGCCAATCTTTCTTGAAGGGTTTGGGACCCTGACGGATAACACCAACAAAAACCCAGAGAAATCCCTGGAAACCTTAACCACTTCACGTTACTTTTTGTTGAAGAGGTGATTGCCGCAATGGCCCCTAGCTATACGGCTATACGGACATGTAAGCAGAGTAAACCTGACCTTATTCCAAGTGTTTGTGTCAGTAGAACTGCACATGATTAAAACAGCTGGGGGGCCATTTTTCCCATTATTGTCAATTCATGTAAATCCCTCTTCTTCTTGATGTCTCAAAAATCCATTTACCATCACCCCAAACGCAACACCGGCACCATGTGATTTCTCCAAAAAAACTTAAAGAACTAAAAGGTTCGTTTGTTGTGCGGGCACGTGGAAGATCACCTTCAAATCCCAACAAAAACCCTTGGTAGAAAAAACCGTGGACCGACCGTTGCAACAATTTGGGAACCCCCAACCTTCTGGATGCCTCCTTTCTTCTTGCGTGGCATGGCTCGTAACTTTCAAAAAACCAATGGATTATCAGTGGAAATGCCAAAGCGACGTTGGGGCGTGCAACTCACGGTTCAAGTTTTGATACCTCCATGGGAGTTTGTGTATTTCTTCAGCTCTTAAAATGTTTTCTTGGTGCAAAGTGCAAATGGGCATGCCATTCTTATGTAAAAACACTCAAACGAAAGGGATCGCCCATGGAACACCAGGAATGGACATGGTAAAACACAGTAAAGAGGTAGCAGCAAATCACCTTTGTGAGGTCGGTATGAAAGCTCAATCTCCGTGTTTTCTTCTCAACTGGTATGTGTTTTCTTCTTCCTCTATCAAGCGCTCCAAGAACAGCACCGGAATGACAGGAACATGCGAGCCCACAGCAAACAGGATGGTCTGATCGACCATGGATTTGAAAAGTTGCATTTGTCAAAAAATCCTAGTCATAACCTCATGTATTTCACCGGGATCCCGGATTGATCAAACAAAAGGAATGACTTGAAGCTCTTGTGATGATGGTGGATGAAAAAACCAAATCATTGACCCTTCTCGGTCCCATGCTTGCCTGAAAATGAAAAGACTGTGACAGTTTTTGACAAGAGTTAGGCTTCATTCTAACGGGCATATGTAACCCACCAACTAGTCACCAGTTCCCGACAAATTGGTAGGAAAATCACGCGCCCAGTTGTGGTTTCCACAATCTTTGCATGCTATGAAGTTGTACCACAAACCGGGCACAGCCAATATTTAACTAGATTACTTTTTCCCATGTGGCACCTTAGTTTCATCGTTTTCGGACCCGTGATTTCAACTATTCAGAGGCTTAACTGCAGACATCCTTTTCGTTGTGCTCCGTCATACTTTGTGAACAAATCGAGTCACGGCTTCGTCAGCGAAGCCAAATCGTGGTGCTTTGACCGCCCCGAGGGGAAGAGATCTCCGTGATGACGTTTTTCGATGCGCTCAAACATGGCGCATCCAACGGCGGGCAAATTTCATGCCCGTTTTTTTCACGTGAAAGGCTTGTTGCGGCCAACCAGGGCATGGTCCCTTTGTAAAGCATTCACTAAGCTGGAAACGACAGTACCACTGAACAAACCCCATGAGATGGTATACACTGTCAAAATCCTAGATGGAAACAATGTTGTGCTGCACAACTTGCCATAGTTGTAGGCATGGAGCTATCAACAAACTTTCGAACCAATGTCAAACCGCCATGTGCTACCTTGACTTTAGGAAAACGCAGGTGTCTGCAAAGGTGGTTTCAATGTCAGTTGCAATGTGAAACCTTGCTGCGATCACGTCTCTTGAACGAAAATCGAAAAACCTGTGACGCATGCCATGCTGGGACACTTGGCATTATTAGGGTTTCATAAATTGGTTCTATGCTAGCTGGCGTGCCCGAAGAAACCCAGCACATGTCACAGGCACCACTTGCCCCTCTTTGGGAGCATGAAGCATAGCAGGCTTTCACAAGATCTTCATGTCAGCAGTTATCTGCCTGGACCTAGACCAGAGCCTGGACCAGAGCCTCCGCCTGTCGGCGGTGATGGACTTGCAGTTGTCGCCGGTGATGGACTTGCAGTTGTTGCTGGTGATGGACTTGCAGTTGTTGCTGGTGATGGACTTGCAGTTGTTGCTGGTGATGGACTTGCAGTTGTTGCTGGTGATGGACTTGCAGTTGTTGCTGGTGATGGACTTGCAGTTGTTGCTGGTGATGGACTTGCAGTTGTTGCTGGTGATGGACTTGCAGTTGTCGCTGGTGATGGACTTGCAGTTGTTGCTGGTGATGGACTTGCAGTTGTAACTGACGGCCAAGACACCTGTGCTGTTGTGGCATCTGCTGATGGACTTGCCGTTGTAGCTGATGAAGGACTTGATGCAACTGTAGTTGATGCAGTTGTATCATCACTTGTTTCTTCCGGTGCTACTGAATCACTTGGAGCTTTCACCACTGGTGCCGCTTTGACTACAGACTGAAGCGCCACACCTCAAGTGTTTCCGTTGATGGACGGGCATTAGGTCTGGGCCCCTGGATTTGGTCTCCCCTATAACCAAAAGGTCATTGGGGGTATAACCGAAGGATTTTTGGCAGGGCTTCTGTTACTTGTGAGGAAAGCATAAAACAGTAGATTGGCCACTTGCGAACCACACTCCCCTTGGCGTTTTTTTGCGACCTGAACTGCTCATCATTTAACAATCGGGAGAAATAGGCATCCGGGATGCTTTTTAGATGTATTTTTTTTTGGTGGCCAAGAAGTTTAATCCATGAGGATTCGAAAAAAAACACATCAAACGGCTTTGAGGAAAGATACCCATCCTGAACCACACCGTACACCCCCGAAACTTAAACATAGATACCCGAAAATAACCCCATATTGGAAGCGGGAGATACCTTTTGCAAAGCCTCATTTTTTGGTGAAAATCCATGTTAACTTTTTGAAGGGGTGTAGCCCCCCCCCCAAAAAAAAAATCCCATGTTTTCCTTACCGTTCCTGTTTTTTTTTCCAAGAAGCCCATGTCTTCTACTGGAACTCCCGCTGACACGAGTGCTTCTTCGAACTGCTGTGACACCTGAGATGGAAGGGTTTGAAGCTTTTACCCATCTTTTTTGAAGAAACACAAAGTCCAGGTGAACCACGAAAAAAAACCTTTAGTACTTTCCATTGAATCCTGGTTGGTTAATAGGGATCCTTATAATGGCTTATTATAATCCCTATATAACTGGGTAGTACAATCCCCTATATAACCCAACCAACCAGGGTTTCTTTCATTGCTCATGTGGCAATCCAAGGGCACCCCGCAAGGCCAGAAGATAAGGCCTTCTTAGGGGATTATTAAAAGACAATGATGGTTATGAACGCCTTAATAAGGCCTTATTTCTTGGGGGAGTTGGCATTGGAGGGATACCCTTAGATTCCCATTAATAAGGGGAAAACAAGTTGAGAGCTTCCGTGTTTTCTTTTGTTCGCTTAAAGGTTGAGCGTCTTGGTTTCCGAAAAAAATCCGATGGCGCCAAATTCAACTTGAGGGATCTGGAAATGGCTGGGCGCCGCATCTGATTTTCTTTGGGAAATCTGGATGAATTTGGTAAAAGAGAATTTTGCCCACAAGGGGAGCTACCCTACTACTTTCAAGTAGGGTTATAACCCCTATAAATGGCCCTGTAAACGGACCAACATAAATGGGTAAATGGGGCTATAACTGATAACCCCTAATAAACGGAGTGACATTGACCCTGTGCTAACAACAGGTTTGTTGGTGCCCCAAATTTGCATCAAGTTTCCTGGTGAAAATAAGCCCAACTGAAGGGGTCGGATGTCTGGAGTTTAGGGATTTCAGCCACCGATTTTGGCACCTTAATTCCAAGCAGATTTTCGTGACCTCTTTTCGTGGCTGAAACAACGGTTTTTTTCGGACTATCGGTTTTCTACCAAAAAAGCACTTTAACATTCTTTACCCGCATGGGTTTGATACCTGTAACAAATTTGTTACCAAAGAAACAAACGGGACAACACAAAATGAATAAAGACGTATCCCCAAAGTCACCCAAGTCTGAAAGTTTTGGCTTTGATGATTTTCGGAAGTGATAGCTGATGGCTTCAGGTTGGCTTTTCGGCCCCACTTTCTGAAGATTTCTTAACAATCAAAACAAACCGCTCCAAAAATCATTGGCGCCAATTGCGGGTCATTCGAGCCATGAAAAAAGGGCCCCTGGGAGTTGGGTAAATTAGGGGATGAAACAACCCAGTGATGTAGGGACTAATAGAATGGAAAGTAAACGTTTTTTTTTTTTTCGTGGCAAAATTTAGTATGGAAACCATTCACCATAGCAATCCCTCCACCAATTTTGCTCACAATATACACCAGCCAGCTAAAATTCATTGAAGCTAGCCCCAAATTGAGCTAAATCTCTAAAGGGTTGACTACTATTTGCTAGATGAATATGTCTCTTAAAAAAAATCACACAGCATATTGAAGAACAAAAAGATCATCCCTTAATTTCGGCCCTTCTTCGTTGGAGGTGATGTTGAATAATCCTTTTCCCCCATGTTGAAGAATGTTCAAAAAACAAAACCACCACCCCCCGGTATTTTCTGATGTGCAATCCATGAAGAAAAAATCCCCCCAACAAAAATCTCAGCTCTGCATCTTGAATTCGCGGCACCTGGGTGGTATCCACATCTCTTAGTTGTACTTGTACCGCTGCGACATTCAAATCACTGGACACCATACCATCCACCAAGAAGATTTCATACCTCGAGAAAATCAAAATACGGGGGGTCATGATGCATCACCAATCCAAACAAGGCAAAAAATACAGGGGAAATCCTCAAAATTACCCTACATGTGCGTCAAGTTTGAATCCCCCCCCCCCCAAAATGGGTCCCATTTAATGAGCCCTGAAATATCAAACTCTGGATTCGAAGGCTCAAAAGATTTCATAACAAAATTAAACAACCGCCACGAAGTTGGTGAAGCAATTGCCTTGAAATTCGACGGACCCTTAAGTTGGGAAATTGACTGTAAATCCTTAACCTGAATAAGGCCTTTTCCCTTGGATGGTGGGCCTACCTCCCATGTCCAAACCTGAATTGAGGCCATTTTGAGGATGATTCCCTTACTAAACCACCATTTTGGGGTGACTACTCGGAGGTTTGGTCTCTATAATTTGCTTAGACAACATGCTTCATGGTGACCAACATTTTTTTGTCCACCATCTTCCGGAGTGTTTTGTAAGGTCTATGCGTTACCATTTGCAAATTCTGAAAGTTTCTACTTGGATGTCTGGTTGGAAGTTAGGATCAATGGGTTAGTACATGGGTTGTATCCTTTTTATAGATGGGGTATATTGGAGTTGTAACCCACTGATTCCTAACCTTTGATCCTAACTTCCAAAGAGACATCCAAGTATGAGATCTTGCAATTTTCACGCAATTCGAATTCTCAAAATTCACGAATCTTAAGGAAGTACATAGGAAGTACACCCCCGAAAACTAAGATGACACTGGAAAAACAACCATTTGAAGATGTACTTCCTATCAAACATACAGATTTTCCACTGCAAAAGGTTAGTTTTCAGGGGCTATGAAAAAAACCAAAGACCCAGGAACTAGTTGGTGGATTCCACCCACTAAAAAAAGTATGCGCAAGTCAAATTGGATCATCTCCCCAAGGCTTGAGGTGAACTTAAGTAAAAATTGAGTTGCCACCACCTAGAGGATGTTTCATGTTGATTGTTTCATCCATTGACAGACAATTTTTGCAGCCATTTAGTAGCAACAAAGGCCCCTTCATGAAATTTTCAGGGAACTCTTTGAGGCAACACGGCCGCTGACATGCCCCAAGTTGAGATTCCAGTGCCACCGATGAGTTTTAGAATAATGCTCTTGGTGCTTCAAAAATTCCGGCGAGGTTTAACGAGTTGATGTTGGTACTGTATCCCATTATGTTACAGGGTTTCATACACCCCAGGTGGTGATCGCCGGATTTCTGAACCATCAACAGTACCGATTTCACCTTTTGTAACAAAAACAAACGGAGTTGTTCTTCACCGAATTTCCCCGCAAATCTGACCCGCGCAATGGTCTCAAAGAAGATCCTGTTTGCCCCATTCTTTGTTGTCACGTTGAAGTTTTAGGTGGTATCTTTTTGGGAAGAAAACACACCTTTTTCTCGAAGACTGAATCTGAAAAGCTTCGATTTGCTTGTTCGGTGCTTGGAAAAACTAAAACATAATTTCCCAACTGGTGGTGAGTTTAATGGTGATAAATCCCATGGGATCGAATCCGTAAAAGATCACCAACTAAACAAAAGAAAAGTACGGCGTTTTTTATCTTCCCACATCATCTTCAAAGATCTTACCCGCAGTTCAGGTAGGTCAGGTTTCACCTAATTGCAGTTTAAGTTGCTCGAAAAACAGCATGGGATAGTTTCACCAAACATGTTGGAATAGCTTCGGTCAACCCCCTTCCCAGTAACAGCCACAAACCCTACAAAAAATGTAGCAATCCTGGTAGTCACTGTAATCCTGGGTGGGGGGTAGATCCAAGGAATAGAAGAGGTTAAAAAAAACAAGTTGAACCGACCATTCCTCCCCAAAACCAACAACAAAAATTCCCCTGAAAAATGGTGGTGGTTTTGAGATGTTACAGCTTCCAAAAGACCTATCTTCAGGGGCGATTTCCCCTTGGTTCTTTTCAGCCCCAACCCCAACAATTTCCTCCCAGAAAATTGTGGGCCATTTTTTTTTGAGAAAAAAACCTTCCCTCAAAAATTGATCCATCAAAAATTGGAGGTCAACGATTTAAGCAATATTTTTTTAAAACCAAACCTGCCACAGCCTCGCTGCGCCCAAGTGACTCAAAAATCTCCTGTGCCAAACCTTGGTTGCTGTTCGGGCCGACTCGCGAGCATTGTTTCGTTGTGTATCTTTTTTCGGGTAAAGCATCATAGCTTCTGGTTCATCCTTAACACTGGAAAACCAGTGGATAGTATGGTATGCACGGCAGCAAGGAACGAAAATGCAGGCATCACCATGGTGGGACTGGGAGTGTGAGGTTATGTTACTAATGAAAAAAATCGCCAAGCAAATTTCAAGTGGCTAATTTCGGGTTTTTCAGTTGGGTTGTTTTCCCCCCTCCCAAATCCAGAGTGGCGAAGGCTTCGGCTTGTTACTGTTGGGATCCCCTACAAAAAATATATAGCAATCGTGGTGACTGTTACTTGTCAGGGGGACAACCCGAGGTATAAGGGAAAACACATCCCCCATCAAGACCAAGGAGCGCCGCACGGGCGGTGCCGCTGGAAAGCTGGAGGTGTATTTCTGGACATTCACCTGGCGGCGTTTGGGTTGCGGCGTCCTCCCGTTTGGGGATGGCACTAAAGTGGGTTGCCCTTTGCGAGAAACATCTGCTTTTTTTGTGCGGTTTTTTGGATGAGATTTTTCAGCGGCACCCAATTTCAGCGATGCTGGAATCGGATGGGGTTGCGATGTTGGGTTAAACAAAAAGGTGGTAAACGTAAACCGGGCTTATGAAGCTTTGCAGGCATGTTGGGCCCCCGGCTCCGAAAAATACTTGTTACGCATTTTGCCAGGTTTGGTCATGGGTAGCTCGGTCATGAGAAAAGATGTCAAACAACAGGTTTGTGCAAAACATTTGGCTTGTTAGAAAAAGAGTTGGTGGTTTTCAACCTCTTAAAAATATGAGTCAAATTGGGTGGTTCATCTTTCCCAGGGCTGAACATAAAAAAAGGTTCGAAGGTATGAAAGTAGTTGAAAAGGGAAATATGTTGAAAAGAATTTGAATCTCTACATAGCTACAAGATGGACTCCTAGTATTTGTAAATGGAGTTACAACCCCTGTAAATGGTCTTATACATGGGTAACTGACGTTATAACCCTCATAAGTGCAGTTATATCTCTACTTATACCCAGCAGGGGCTCACTTTGTATGAATATGTCTGGGCCCATTTATGAAATTTCCACCTAAACTTCAGCTCTGGGAGATTTTCTGAACCCAGACTTTCTGCAACTTTAGCACCACAGCATCCTGAAGCAAAAGATCCTAAAATCAGATCGTTTTTGGATTCACCTTCCGTGAATGAGTCGAAATTTCATCAAAATTTCTTCTACCGGATGAGGAAGTAGGTGAGCTAGAATAATTCACCTGTTTGATGAGGAGCCAAACAACAAATCCCAGAATAACACACATATTTTCCTTGCATAAAATATTCGCCCTGTTGGTTTATTTAGAATTTTGAAGCAACCCAAAAAAAAACAGATCTTCACCACTCTTTGTGTTGTGCAATCCCTTCCATCTGTTCCCAACTGGTTCCAAAAAGGCACCATCCAAGCTTCAACTCCATTCCTGGGTATGGCACGATGAACTTTGCAAAACGTGAAAAAAACACCTCCGCTTTCCAACTATGGTTATCTTTTTTCGGGGAATCTTATGATTCGTTTAATAAACTTCAGGGGGGAAATATCCTGACTGGACAAAGAAAAAAAACAGGTCTCTACAAAGAGATTAGCCTTGTAGGCTTCCGTTCACACTGTAGTCTTCGGGTGTAAAGGAAAACGTATGGGACAAGTGGGTGTTTGATGGCGGACCAAAATTTTTTGAACGAGCAGCTTACAAAGCAGGCTTGGAATCTTAATCACACTGTATGTCAAAAGCTCGAACTTTGAAATGAAGTTGCTAAGCACTGCGCAATTTCAAATTGCCTGACAGCTTTTGCCTCCCATTCAAATTTCCCAAATGCGGTGGTGAAATCAGCAATTGCCACGAAAGAACACCTACCTAAACAGGTCTTTCTTTTATTCGACCTTTGGGTAGATTCGCCTCTAATACCAATCCTTCTGATAAAATCCACCCCGGTGAGGATTCTGCGGTTCCAAATAGATCCTCATTTAGGATCCGAAAAATACCATGAAAATAGATACCCTCCGGTAAACTAACATGGCAATACAAAATTGACTTTTCTGAAGATGTATTTCCTATTGGAAAAGCTGAATTTCCATTGCCATGTTAGTTTACTGAAGGGTAGCATGAAAAATACCGGGAAAAGTACTTGGAAAATTGAGCTCTTAGCTACAACCAGCTTTGCAGAACAAAAAAACGGCAAAGTGAAAAAACATGTCAACAACTTGCAGCCAAACTGGCCGGATGGCGACGATCAACTTTGTCTTTACAAAAAAGGATTCATTTTATATGGGTCGGGTTCTCCTCTTCTAGGCAAGACTTAGGTCCCGGGACGAAAGGTTTAACTTTAGCGAAGGGGCTGTTCGGGTTTTTCAGGGACGTTGAAGCAAAGATTTGCCAAGTTTTAATAAGTTTTAGATATTCTGAGGCCGTACATGAATTTCAGAGCATACGAGATGCAAAACCCTGCAGTTTTTCCGGAACCCAAAAAACTCAAAAACTTTTAGTGGGTGAACTATCTCTCAAAACATGAAAGGATAAACTCAAACAGGAGTTCTCAAGTGCGAAGGAAGGCTTTTTGAAAAAAATGCCATGTCCAGGTGAGTCTCAAAGATGTGGAAAACTAATGAAAACCAATGTTGGAAATTTTAGGACACAATTTTTTCACCGAAATGATCCGAATACCCTCCAGTAAACTACCAGCTTCGAAATCGAAAAACATCCCCATCTTTCCTGGTTTCAAAAATGGTGGGATGTTACATGGCGAGGCTTCGAGAAACTTCACCCCCCCCAAGAAAAAGCCTCCTTGAAAGGTGAACTTTAGGTAGGAGAAACCACGAAAACATCTCCATTTTTGCAGGTGAAAAGATACAGGAAAACACACCATGGTGGGCATTTGATACTTCACCTTGCTGGACGTTTGACAACAACCTTTTAACAAGAACGGTAACAACAAGAAGAAAAAACAAGAACAAGAATATGGAGTCATTGAGTTTCTATAGGCCAACCCAGTCAAACAACGAATCTCATCCCCCTCAACAGAAGTTCTTCAGGACTTGTTTTCACTGTCTTCGAGTGTATGGCCATGGTGATCCATGAAACACAGTCCACTCGGCGAGTGTTTGATTTTTGGAATTTTTGCTTCCCCTTTTTTGCCCCGAAGACCCTTAGATTCGGTGATGGATTTTTTTCGCTGATTGACGAGTTGCTTGCTGGGTTTTGACGGCTTCCCCCTCCGGAATCACATCGAAACAGCCACAAATTTCCCCTCCATTGTGCTCCCAGTGTCCCCACGAGGTCAGCGATGAAGACTGCTAATCCTTCGAGCAACTCCTGGCATCACGCAACCATCGAGGAGGTATGACTGGACTCCAAAAACATACCTAACACACCTCCTCTGGTATGATTGGAAGCCTAGGGTTATAGACATATCAAAGAATCATTTAATATTGTATTATGAAATTCATGAAATATTAGTTTTTCTGTTTGTAACTATACATAGTGATTTTTGAATTTGTACTTGAATTTAGTTAAATCATATTTCTTCAAACATATTGTATCATGCAACTTGTACATGTAGCTAAAAACATGAAACACAATTCAATCCTACTTTTCATGTATGTATGCCTGGTCAGTGATCAGGAACGTTTTTTTGTGGCTTTTTGGAACTGGCATTTCCTTTCTTTTTAAAAACCATTGACCCGAGGGCTTAGGATCACCAAGTGGCTCGCTACATCCAATGACATGAGAATCTCTGGTTTTTTTGGGTGGCTTCAACCCACTTGATTTTTTTTTGTCAAAATAGGAGCTTCCCCAAGGATCGGGGTGACACTAAAAAATCCACCTAGGTGGTTTTGCCACAAACAACCCATTTTGAACAACATATGCTGTTTTGGTGAATCTTTTTTTCCTCCCCAAAGTACACATCCATGGGGGTTGAAAGAAAAAAGTCCAACAAAAGCAAACCTTATCCTAGATTTGGTTCAGGTGGTTGGTAAAAATCACAAGAATATTCTTCCAAATGATGGTTTTCCATGGCGATTTTCATCCCATGGGATCGTTCATCCGTAAAAAACCACCAAGAAAAACAAACAAAAAGTAATTCAACCCACTGTACTCCCTGGTGGTAAAGAATACTGAACTAGTTGGTGGTTGGGTTTCAACCCATCTGAAAAATATGCGTAAAATTGGGAATCATCCCCCCAGGTAAGGGTGAAAATAAAAAAAAAAGATTTGAAACCAACCACCCAGATTATATCCACAACAACCTTGACCTCAGGAGGTAACAAATGGATGGATCCATGGAAAGTGATCAACCTACTGAAAGGGTGAAAAAAAGAAAATTGAAACCCACCACCTAGCATTATACTGGTTGCTTAAAAAGGATCCGTTTATTATGATAATCCCCACGTAACTGGGTAGGATTTCATCCCCTATATACCCAACAAACAACCAGGGGCCCATCCCCTTGAGACTTCCAACTTGGCATCCCCAACGTTGCTGTGCTGGTTGAGGACCGTGCTGTCGGTGATGTCAAGTTCCAGTTCTCGGGGAAAATGGGGATGGAAACAGCCCCTAGTAAGCTAGCTGATCCACTTTAACGTGAAGGTTTTTTCTTTTTCACCAAAAAAAAACGGAAAACTGAAAATTGACCAAAATTGACCACAAAATCCTCCATCTAAAAAACACACATACATAACCAAAAATAGGGATCACCCAAGGGGTGTTTTCGGGTTTGGACACTTCGTGGTGGTTAAGATCCCAAATGATCGGTAACTGACCGCCTGGAGGTGACGACGGTACGTTAGCTCGCTTATTCAAACACCTCGAAAATCGTGGTTCCAGCCAGCCAAACCGATGGTGTTTTTTTAAAACGGCTGTTTTTGGGTGGTGAATTTTTTTTGGTGGATTTATTTTTTGTTGTTTTTTTGGGGGGATTTTTTTGAGTTTTGGAAAATCATCGGGTGAATTTCGGGTAAAACATGTGGTGAAGGACTTCGGGAAAATCCTAAACTTTGTATTTGTACTGAAGATTCGTTACTTTTCGTTACTAAAGAGGCATCCTTTGGTCAATCCCCGAAAACAAACGTCTTGGAAAGTGAAGATGTCCATGATGTCCAAAAGGAATCTCCCCTTCTGCAGTTTCCGGGGGTGTTTTCTGGGGTGTAGTTTGTGCAACAATTTCAAAGATCATCAGAATAATAAGTCAACCAACTTGGTATCAAAGAATGATACAGTTGATGGTTCAGAATTCCTGCATCAGTTCAGAGATAATATAAGACCCTCTGGATATTGGGGCATTTACCACATCAACTGGTTAGCAGGATTTCTTCGATCAACAGACGTTGATGTTGGGACTTGGCGGCATTTCCCGAACCCCAAGCAGATCCTCAACGAAAACAAAAAACAACTTACCTTTCCTCTGTTGCTAACAAGTGAGATTTCTAAAACCAAATGATGTGAATATATCATGTATAGATTGCCTTGGTTTACACCTCTGAAAACAAACGGCTGGAACCCAAAAATGGAGGGCTGGTTCAGATGATTTTCCTTTTTGAAAGGGGATCATTTTTTAGGTTCCAGCTGTTTTTTTTTTGGGGGGGTTAAGGGTTATTAGCAAAGTACACACCATGTGACTATACCATGTACATACACTTGATGGTTCAGAAATCCTGCGAGAACACCACCTGAGATGTATTAAAAAACGTCCTAAATGATGGGATTTCAACTATCATTCCCTCAACTGTTGCAACCGCTGGATTTCAGCCAGTATTTTGGGCATATGGCCCCTAGGATTCCACTTGGAGGATCATCCCAGGACGGACGTAAGTGGTTAGGATCACCAGCATTTAATAGGCCATGGAGTTCGGCCATTTGGAAGGGGTAACAAACAACCCCAGTTAGGGGACTTACTAACCAAGCTTATTAACCACTTACAAGTCCTGGGATGATCCTCCAAGCAGTGACGACCAAGATGACGGCTTATATCTTCTTTTAAGATCGGAGATTCCAACTGTAAACCTTCCTGGGGGGTTAAGATCACACTTGATTTTGTTGGTTTACCCTCCTTGAAAACTAACAAAAAAAATTGCACCTGAAAATGGATGGTTGGAAGATGATTATCATAAATAAACCATGGAAATATATAAGAATCCCTATTAAACAACCAGTATAATGCTAGGTGGTGGCGGTTTCACCCCCGAAACCCTGGGGAGCCCAGAAGCCACTGCTGTAGGTGGGCGTTTCATCACGTCCGGTTCCAGGGCAATAATAGGCCTTGGCTTCGTTGAAAACCCCGGAAATCTCCGTGGAAGTCCAAGCATTGACTTTGTTTGAAGTTTTTTGAAGTTGAAAAAGAAAAACTATTTGAAGCAGATATCTTTTAAATTCATCATCATCATCATCATCATCATCATCATCATCATCATCATCATCATCATCATCATCCGCTCAGGTGGTATTCCCAACAGCATGACTCGGAAACTATTTCTGTACTTTCACCACTGCCACCAGCAACTCCACCACCGTCCTTTCATCAATCCCCCCCAACAAAATCCATCCATTCCCTCGGGAACCCCCGACGCCGTTGTAGAAGAGGCATGAAGTTAATGCATCACCTTAGGTGACCCGTCGAGGTCACGGCGGGCACCATGACAAGCACCATGGCGATTTGCAAGAACTCAGCGTCTGATAGGTGATGATGTCTTGTAAAGTTCCAAAAAATACAATTCCTACTGTTCACGATGTCTGAAAAATACATGTGTTATTTTTTTTCTCAAATCTCAGGCCAGTTTGCCAGTTTTGCTTCAGGTAGATTCACGACACGGAATTTTCAGAGGTAAATCGGTAAACCAGGGTCCAGCTTTTCCCAAACACACACCACCAGTGAGGCTGTGGTCCGGAGGCAGTGTGATGCTGCGGAAAGAAACAAATTCGGAAACAGAAACTGGTTGGTGGTTTCAACCCCTTTGAAACATATTAGTCAAATTTCATCATTTCCCCAGGTAGGGGTGAACATAAAAAATGTTTGAAACCACCACCTAAAAACTGTTTGTGATGGGTCAGGTGTATCTTCCAAAACCCCCCTGTGAGTGTAATATGACCTTAGAATGCGATGTCTGTTTTGTTTTGTGATAACTTAGAAAAATGATGGACAAAAAGGCTTCACAAACAAACGGGTGCCTCAAGCATCCGTTTGATGAATTTTTTGGGAGACACAGTGAAGATTGAGCCCAGGGGTTTGGGGAAGTCTGGGGTATCTTCCCCCCAGGATATGCGGAAAAGAATCCATTAACAAAAAACTTGAAACAACCGTTAGGTAGAAAAAAGGGGATGATGAAATATTCTCCATTTACATTTCGCCAGGGTTTCTTTTCATAAGCCATTATTTCAAGATCCCATCATTGACTCGCCAAAAAAATGACCCTCCCTGAAACTAACATGGCACCTGCAAAATGAGCCATCCCAACAGGAAATTCATCTTCCAACCATCTATTTTTTAGGGACAAATTTTACTGTTGGTTTCAGGGAGGGTCATGGTTCATGTCCTAAGATCTGCTGATCAAAACCTGGGGGTTCATCGCTCCGTAAACCAAACTCGCACTACAGTGCGAAGGCCAAAAATATACACCGGTAGGTACTCTAAACGAACCAATTTTTGATGGATGGAAATGGTGTGACGCAAACATTTTGAACCATTTCCAGGGAATGATTTGGTTCATCATCCAACTCATCAACAAACACCGGTTTCAAAAACGGTTGGCTTTGCGGTACCATGAACCGTCCGGTTTTGTGGTCCACCACGCCGAGGTGCAATCTTTGCCAAGGGGTTGTGGACAAAGCGATGAGCCTGGTGACTTTTTTTGGGAAAAAAAATCCCCATCAAAAAGATCACTCATGGCCAGTTAACCTACCCCCCTTGAGGCTGCCTCAGGGCTTATCATAACCCATTGGTTTCCCTTAATAAGGCCGGCTATTAAACCATTATTTCTGGGGGGTATGTTAGGGGGGGTAGGTTGACTAGCCATAAATCACACAACTAACGGCTGAGGGCTGTAGGGCCCCAAGATGATGGGCTGTGGGAAAGGTCACGGGACCCTGTAAAAAATTGTCATTTTTGGTATGTTAGATTTCTGGGGTGTAATGGGTGATGTAAACAGGAGCCATTATGAATTACCAACCCAAACTTCATGCATTACAATTACGGGAATTTCCTCAAAATTACATTTGTAGTGTTCGATGCCCCCAAAATGAGTCCCATTTAATGACCCCTGTGTAAACACCAACAAGTTTATTATGCCCTTTTGGAGTCGGTGATGTTAAAAAAACCAACCCCCCTTTTTTCAAAAAAGGGATATGCTTCACACAATTTGGTGAGAATTTTTGTGAAAAAAAATAGGGTGAAATTCATTAAGGCTTTTGGATTCTCATCTCACCAAAACAAGTGTGGTCAGTTTCGACCATTCACTTCTCAAAATCAAAAAACCATCCATTCAATTCATATCAATTCAGCAAATTCTAGCAGTGTCCCATCCATCAATGCGCATCAACTTACCAAAAAAACACCCGCACCAGGTGATTCAGCCGCCGTGACCTAACTTCTATCCGTGATCCTTGGGTTGGTCACCGACCTCAAACCTTTGAGTTTGAGTCACTTCCCCCGAAAAAACACTTTCACCTTTCCAATCTTGGGCTTCAAAGGGAAAAAAACACCCAACCGGCCTTTTCTGAATACATTTTCGTTTCATTTGCTTGGTAGTTTCGGCATCATCATCCACCCCTTTTTTGATGTTTTTTTTTGGTAAAAAAACTGGCCTCCCGAACCTGATCCAGGACAGCTACAGCTTTCTGGACAGAACCAGTCCAAGGTTTTGAACCTCGGAGGTTCGGAGGGCGAAATGGCCGACTTCCAATCCATGGCCGGTTTCCGTGGGGTGAAATTTCAACCCCTAGAAAATGGAGCTGATAAAAACCTCACTTATAACTGGTGTTTGAGCCCCAAGATTATAGGCAAATTCACAAGTTAGTAAGTTGGTGTAAGTTGGCAAGTGAAACATGGGAAACCTCCGTGGGGTGGACGATTTTTTCACCAGTCGAAAGAAGTGGAGCTATAATAAGTTCTAACCCTACGTATGAAATACTTTTTGGGACCCATCTTTTCCAGGGTCGCCGTTTTTTCTTTTTGTACCAACTGACATGGTGAAACATGTTAACTACTAGGTTCGTTTTTTTTCAATTTCCAACTGGCGTCCATGAAATCATTTCGGGATTCTTATAGCTGAAACATGCCCGGAAAAACTCCCAATTCATCAATGAAAAGTATCTTAACACATCTTCAATTGATTGGTTCATCTTCCAGCCATGGCGAACACCTGTGTTTTTCATGTTTTTTACTAAAACATGGAAGCCTTCCTTCCTTCGGGTGAAACCACTGAAACACGCTCTGGTTGGTTTTGAATCTACCAACATTTGAAAAACAAGGCAGTGGTTGTACTACCAACTATGAACACCTTGGCATCAACTGGTACAAGGAAAAATCCAATAAAAAACAAAGATCCCCAAAATTTCGTTGGAGTTTCCTCCATCATTTTGAGAGATAGAAATTAATCATGTCATTGCCCCAGAGACAAAAAAACACTCGTCAAACTTGGGGATTGAACGTCTGGTTTCTCGTGCTTTCCTAGTTGGTGGTTTCAACCCATTTGAAAAATATTAGTCAAATTTCATCATTTCCCCAGGTAGGGGTGAACGTAAAAAATGTTTGAAACCACCACCCAGTTTCTGTTTTTCATCCTACAAAAATCATCCAAATGGGACACCGTTTAGCCGATCAAACCTTGATGCAAAATGTAATTTTTCAGGAACTTTTCCCCCCCAAAATAGTGCAGTGTTTTGGGTTAACTTCAGCACACACGCCCAAAAATTTCAAGGTAGTTCCTTTAAAAAAGAAGAGGGGATTGGTTGTAACTAACACAAGGAACCGATCCTTTTGCTAGGTTCTACTACCAAACTATCCCACTCTTGAGATCAAGATATATCTGGATGAAAGCAAATTCCCTCGTAAAAGCCAGCCATCTAGGCGAATTCGAAAAATCCTAAACCTGAATGATCAGGGGATTTCGGGACACTTCCCTTAACGAAACCACCATTTAAGATGACTACCCCGGCAAAAACTGGTCATTTTGATGGTTACCCACGGATCCTTTATCATCCTTTTGTTCCTCCGGTGTGCATGGTGGATCCCATAATTTCCACATCAAACAAGAAACTAGTTGGGTGGTTAAACCAACCCGTTTGAATAATATGTTCGTCAAAATGGACGTCTTCCACAAATAAGGGTGAAAAGAAACAATATTTGAGACCACCACCCAGAAAATCATCGAACAAATTCTATGGAACCGGGAAAAAAGTATGCCAGGTAGTCACATGGATTTTTTAAAAATGTCCCGCTGGAAATGTTTTGAGTCATGAAGTTTTGGTTCAAATGATTTCCTTTCCATTTCGGTCAGCTAATGTGAAATTGTTAGTTTGGGTTGGTGGTTTGGATTCCTGGGATCCCCTTCTATACGGGATTGTTACTAAAGGGTACCCCTAGAATCCCAAACCACCAACTAACCATTAGGTGATTCGGGGTGATTTTCAGCTTCAAAAAAATCTTCCATGGATCTATGTGTAAATATCTTATACATATATTGTATTCCATGTATTTCATTTGAACAAACATTTCCAAGAATCATTTCACTTTGAAGGAAACTCCATTTCCTATATGAGATGTCAGAAGGCAAATTTCATCATCCAAGCAGCTTTCTTCTGCATGAAAAGTATTTCAATGCTTCGATTGGGAATTTTGTGTTTCCATTTTCTTTTGCCCCCCTGAAAGGCTTTTCGCTTCCCAAATAACTTTTACACACATAGGGCCTCTCCCTAAAACGAACAGCTTGCCCCTGAAAATAGGCCGGGCCCTAAAAGTAGTTTCCCAACCAACATCTTTCAGATTTTGCTGTTAGTTTTAAGGAGTGTACGAACATGAAACCCACACCAAACAACCAAGAAAAGTCCACAAAAACTTAGACTTGCTTGTTCGGTGGTTGGACAAAAATCGCAAGCATATTCCTTTCAAATGGTGTTTTTTTCATGGTGATTTTCGTCCCATGGGATCGTTCATCCGTAAAACATCAGCAACCAAAAAGAAAATTGAGAGATCCGAATCTTCCTAATCCAAACTCCTTGGCAGCCAAATCATGGCTGGTCAACGAACGAACCCACCCCCCCCCCAGGAATAAGGCCTTGATACGGGCTTATTAACCATTGGTTTCCCTTCATAAGGCCGGCTATTAAACCATCATTTCACAGGGGCTCTACGTTAGGGAGGGGGGTAGGTTGACCAGCCCACCATGTATCCAAGTCCCAAGGAACTCCCAATCAGTAAAATCCCAAGCGTAACAGTTGCCGAAGCTGATGTTCCTTGCGAAAAGTCACAAGGGTTTTTCTTGGGGCCAGCAACACCGAGAAAACATGCTGCTGTTTTTATTGGTGGTCTTGGAAATCTACTCTAGATATGAGTTTTTTTTTTTCCGAGAAAAAAACTTCAAGTGTTTTTTTTCCCAATTCGATTGGACTGCGGAGATGTTGCGGGGGGGGGGATGTTTACAAAAACGACATCATGCAGACATATCTAGTTGGTGCACTTTCAACTCACCCAATTTGAACAAAATCAATGCACATTCGTGAAAACCGTGGAATCATCTTACCCAAGGTTTCGTTTCGAAAAAAAATCCAAATATTTTTGTTACCCTCAAGGTCCGCCCCCTGAGCCGCTCGTTATAAGTAGGGGAATGGGGCCCCGAAACAAATGGCCGAAACTAAATCGGTGAATGAGGTTATAACCCTTCTGACAGTGGTTATAACTCCGTTATAATGGTAGGGGCCCACCCCCCATTTGAAGAGGTATCTTCTATTAAAACCGGTAATGTTCAATTGCCATGTTTGTTTTCGGGGGTGTAGATATGATTTTAGTAGTTAGCACTTCCATGGTTAAAAGTGGTACTGACAAAAATGCAGCCCCTGGTCATAAGGTAGCAAAATTCCTAGTAAACCCAACTTAATCCCAGCGAAATCTAGTTGTAGTTCGGGAAGGGGATACATCCAACTTAGCTGCTTGAACTGAGTTTCTGTCTCCCTTTTCATCCGGCACAGTAAGTAAAATTTCATGGACACTTTTTTTTGTACATCGCTTAGAAAGGTTTGATCCAAAAGGTTTGATCCAAACAAAGAAAGGATTTTTCGGATGATGGGTCAAGAAATTCTAGGCAAAACTTAGGTCCCTAGGACCAAAGGTTGAACACTTTTAGTGAGTTATCAATAATTAAAAACCTTTGACAGGGATTCTTAGGATTTCGCAAAACTTTAAACCTTAAAAAAACATCCGGGCAATTACCCTCCTTGACATAGAATTTCCTTTTGGGTCGTTTAGGCCTATTTTCAGGGGCGTTTGCCGTTAGTTTCAGGGAGTGTTTTTTTCTGGAAAAAACGGCCATCCAAGCATCATGGCACTCAAATTCTGACGAAATCCGCAGCCATAATCATACATCGCCTTTCGTCGATTTTTGGTGGATTTTTCCGGAGGTGGATCCATTTTTTGATCTAAGGGACATGTGAGGCCCGTGGTTGTTTAGGGTATATGTCCGGGATGAAAAACTACCCAGTTATATTGGGATTCTTTCATAAACCATACGCATCCATATTGATCCACCAGGATTCCATGGAAAGTAAGGCTGTTTTTTTTTTCATGGCTCATGTAGCTTCTCATTGGTCGGTCAATTTGTAAGTTGGATCTACCCCCAGGATGCTGGCTCGCTCCTCACCACCAGGATGACGGCTTACAATTCTTAGGTGACCGGGGATTCCTAGAACCCTTCATGGATTGTTACTGAGTGGGTGGTAGATCCACTTTAAAGGATATTCAGGGATATCAACCTGAAATTGCCGCGAACCGCTTTCCCCACCCTGTAAAGGATCTTGAGTCTAATATCCACTACTGGACAGTTCTGGGCTGCTCACTTCGTTTGGACTTCTTTTTTTACGGATGGTGCAAGAGGCCGTGGCTTTGCCAATTTCAGCTTCGAGGAAATAGGATGTGTTACACCGCAAAGATCCCAAAAATCACTTGCCACTGATCCTGAGAGGGGCAACTCCCATCTCAATATATCAATATACAAAATGTAGATTCTAGATCTAGAATAAACACACATACATACATGTCTATCTACTGAATCTACCACATTTGATTATCAACTTTTTTTTAGTTGGTCATTTTTGCTGCTAATCTGCTATCTTTTGCAAGATTTTACGCCCAGGCCCGATTCAGAATCACCCCCCTAAAAGGTAGTGAGTTGCAACTTTTTAACGAAAGCTACCTACCAATGTCCACGGAAGCAAGCCCTGAAGGATGTGGTATTTTTGAAGATGATTTTCCTTCTCCCCAGGGTGGGATCTGTTAGTTCCCTGGAGAGTATATTTTACAGCCCGCCCAAAAATGACCGCAAACAACCGGATGTTTTCTTTAAAATTATCTTTTATTCAAATTAGTTGGCTACTCGGCCCTTGAATAGGAGTAGTGTCCCCTGTATACACGAAAATGTCGCCATTTCAAGCCCAGATTTCAGAAGAAAAGAAAATAGATGTTTAGATTGACCTAAGCTGGTTGGAAAAACGAAGCAATAGCATCGCAAAAGGTGGTTTAATGGTGATTTACTATGGTAGATAGTAAAAAAACAGCTTAAACCAGCAAAAGAGACAACAATTTGCGTGTATGTTCTATCCAGCAAGCTATATTCATTTAACTTCTTTGTTCCCCTTTTCCTTGTTGGTTTCCTGGTGTTTATAAAAAATTCAACATCTTCCAAGCCCCTAAGATTCAACGAAAAAAACACAGGGGTAATGCAGTATTACACGGGAAATCCCTCAAAAAAATTGACCTATACATTTTAGTAAGAGTACCATAATTTTGGGCATTTCTTCATAACTACTAACTTCCCGTCATCACCAGTCTTCCCCAAACGTGTTGGTTGAAAACCATCGGAATTGGAGCGCCTGCGATAGATTACCAGCTTCCTCCTTCCTCAAAGGGAAACCAACAAAAATGGGGATTTTTTTCCTTCCACCCAGGCCACCCATATACCATCCATGGATGTATGGTATACACCCTGAAAGATTAACGGCTGGAACCTTCAAATCACCCATCTAGAAAGGAAAAATGATCGGAACCAAACCTCCATGATTATGTTCCATGTTAATCTTCCGGGGTGTAGTTATCCTACATGAAAACCATAGAAATCAACCATTCATGTAGGTATTTATATATATACCATACATGGAAACCTATGGGTAATCATGGTTCAGTGAAAAAAGTAGGATGTCTCCGAAAAACACCCGGAAACCCCAACAATTGATGCTTTCTACTGGGATGTCCTGCTGGTACTTAGTAACTAGATTATAACCCCAATAGAAGTAGGTTGATTTCGTCCCCTAAAAAGGTGAAATAACCCAACTTACTAACGATCGTTTCGATCACGTCCATGGACATCCCAGTAAATGTTTGTCTTGGACTCCATAAAAGGCCCTGGATTTTCAGGGTCCAAGAAACATCAACGGACTTCACCCAAGGGTTTACTAAACAAAAAAGTGACCAAACACAACGGTTCCTTCAATTTGAAGCACCACACCTGGGGTGTGAAATGTCCAAGGTTTTCTTTTTGAACAATTTGGATTTGCATATGATGCTTGGAGAAAATTCCAAAAATATTCTTAAATTGTGGTGAAAAATGGGGACTTACCATGGTAGAATCCGTAAAAAGTATCACCAACTAAACACATCCCAGAACATCAATCTCAAAACCAAAATGGATCCACTTTCCGGACCGGAGTGGATGTGTTTTTTGTTTTGATTTTTGACAAAAGAAAGGTGCTTTGTTCTTCATGTGCTTCCTATGGCGTTGGAGCTACCCCCAGGTGTTGGAGGTTCTTCGGGACGTCTTGAAGTTGCTTTTGCATGATCCGGCTGGAATAAGATCAAAGACAGGGAGGAAGTTCTTTCTACGACAACATCCATCCCAAAACAACCGTCAAACTTCAAAACACAAAGCTTTGCAAAACTGAAAAACTGACTCCAAAAAAACCTTGTGATCATGAGAGTTTCCTGTCGTGAATCTTTACCGATTGGTTTCGGAGAACGCAAAAAAAAACATTAACAAATCTCACAACCTTTACTAAAGATGTGCTTAGAAACCTGGGAGTAGCTTCCTATTTTAAGGAATTTCAGATATCCCCCAACTCCAAAATGGCTCCCTTCCATTCGCACCAGTCAGAAGCCAAAGGTGCCCAAGAAAGTAATTTCCCGGCGACTCGGCATAGGCCTCAGTTGGGGATCGAGAACTTGATCGATACATTTGCATGATTTACATGTGTCAATATAAAATATGTACTTCCAGAAAAACTAACATGACAATGGAAGACCAACCATTTGAAGATGTATCTCCTATTGAAAATGGGGATTTCCCATTGTCATGTTAGTTTTCGGGAAGGTATGTATAAAGACAATTTGTGTCTACATTTGTGTATACATAAATATGAAAAAATCCTTTTGATAAACAATAAGAATAAAAATAACCATGAGAGCCTAGTCTGTCCGACATAGGGTCCTTTCTTGTGTAAGCAAGGATCGGCACAGAGTACTCTAAACGCCATGTCGTGTCGAAAAAGTGCTGACCGAAGCAAGGGGATTCTGTCTCTGTCGAAAGTGAACTAGGAAAAAGTGCTAACCGAGTTCAACTGGGTCCACGTCAGCTTTTTGGGAGAGTGTACCGCAAATAACAAGACATTTTGGGGTACCAAAAAATCCCTCATATAAAACCCACCCAACTCAACATTTTGATTTAGATTTGCCTTAAGGTGGTTGGAAAAAAATCACAAACATTCCCCAAAACGGTGGTGAATAGCGATGATTTACCCATGGGGTCGAATCCGCAACAAAAATCCACCAACTTAAACAAAAGAACATCCACCTGGAACCCTAAACAACCATTTATAAATGGTTGTTTCAATTGGATACTTCCAAATCATTACATAAAAAATGGCTGTTTCACCAAACATCCATTAAAAAATGGTTGTTAGGAGTTCCAGGCACCCGTTTTTTTTTTCCCTGTTTTTTCTCAAGTCAAAGGGTGGCACCCGAAATTGTTCGATGCGCTGTAGCCAAGGAGTGAAATTGCGCAACTCCTAGGGACGATTCACGATGATTTTTCTCGGCCCACCAAAAAAGTGGGGGCGGGCTGGTGAAGGAATACCCTCCTGGGAACTAACATATCCCCCAAAAATGGCATTTTGAAGATGATTTTCCTTTTCCCAAGGTGGGATATGTTAATTTCCTGGAGGGTAGGTCTTTGTTCTCTAGGCTTTTCAAAAAAGATCCCTGGAAATCAACCACCATTAAAAAAAATGGTGGTTCCCTTTGGGTGATGAATAAACTCTTACTTAAAAAAGATGGTTTGTAAACCAACCTATAAAAATGGTGCTTGGATTTCCAGGGTTTGAATAAATCATCCCTTTAGAATGAACTAACCAAGGGCAATGTGCACAAATGCCTCATGTTGAACAAAAGAACTATAGATATATTGATCTTCAACCAGGTTGCCTTTGCATTTTTCTAGCTGGCTTCTGTGTTTCTCTACTACAGGTGGGGTGTTGGTTTGGAATTCAACAAGTTTCTCGTATTTCCCAAATATCCTTCCTCTTGAAAAAGTTTATCACCATTTCACAATGAACTGGCTCCTACATACCACGGAAAAACGGATCCGCCTTTTTTGTGATTCATTTGGATCAAATCTGATTTATAAATGTACTGCGAATTTGTTGATGCATGTTGATGGTTGATAGCATATATCTTGGGCTGTTTTTCCTCGAAAAAGTGACCAAACGAACCATGAGATTTATCACCAGCTTGCATTAGTGCTACGTTTTTTTCTGTTACGTTCAGCCACAGAGCATTGCACATCAGCACTTGAAAGGAAGGGATGAATGTGATCCAAGCAGGCAGTGTCGCGTTTCTGCCCCTAATCATGACCGAATGAAATACGGAAAAACAAATATCAAAGCTAATGGTTAATTGTTGGTTTGGGGCCCGGTGGTTTGGATTCCTGGGATCCCCGAAAATGAAAAGGATTGCTACTCAAGGGTACCCCGATTCAAATCCCAAACCTTTGGGCCCCAAAGCGCCACTTTACCACTATGGCGGTATAGTTGAATATCAAATACTGTTACTGGAAGAAATCCCAAACAATCACTAGGTATAAAAAACACCCCAGAAAGACTGGGATATGATATTTGCTATCAACCGGTTAGCCAGATTTCTTCCATTAAGAGTACCACACCGAGTTCAAAAACAACCCTTGTTCTATTTAGATTGAGATCGCTTCGGTTTTGTGCTGGTGATTCCATGCTTGTGTCACCAACCTTATGGAAAAAACACAAAACAATTGAAACAGAAAAAGTGGGAATTAAAAAAACTGGTCAAAATTCAGTTAAGACCTTTTTTTTGGGTGGTCAAAAAACAAATCATTTTCAAGTTGTTGGTGAATCAGCCGCCAGCCATTTGTTGAGAAAAATATTTTCGCGGCATTTTGTAGTTAATATTTTGGGATCATCTTTCTTCCAGCGTAGGGGGGGAACAAAAAAACGATTTGGTTTACCTAGCTTTGTTTGAAAAAAACCCTAGAAGAAGCGCAACCAAATCCGACCTAGCAATGTTTTTTTTGGTTCACCCTGTTCCAAAAAATATTTTTGGCTGTCATAGGAAGGAGTCACCAAATTCAGCATAAGATACGAGAACTTAGATTCCATGACTTGCTCAGCAATCGCGCCTGGGATATTGGGAAAATGATCTTAAACCTTTGATAGACATATCTCTTGATTCACGTTTCTAAAACCACCTTGACAGCAAATCTAATTTTCCATCTTTCAATCCTGGTTGGTTTTTAAATTCCGGGAGCCACATTCAGCTCAATAAAATCCTCTAAAAAAGCATCTGGTGGTGAGTTGTGACTTTCATCTCCGATTCAACAACACCATGGCAGACCTTGGAATTTGGGTCCAGGTGGATTGTGGGGCAGGGATATCCCCATTAGCCGCATCCAAAGGGGCGTTTTGTCCACCAGGAATGGTTGGGTTCGCAGGAAGAAAAAAAGACACCCCCGACAACTAACATGGGTAAGCAGCTTCTGTCCACATGGGTTTTGTATAAATCTACTTGGAAATGCTCACCTCTGCTGCTACAATCTGAAGATCTCGCAAATTCTTTTGCTTCTTTGCTAGTTGCAACCTTTGCAACCTTGAGGTCTTTCAAGTAGCTGTTGCACAAGTGCAACTCTTTCTCCAGTTTCGTTTCATGGGCGCCACGTATTTGACCATTTCCTGTAAAGCAGCATGGTGTGGATGCTCGAGCTTGACTGCGCCTGGGGTATGGTTTCCCAATACCTTTTAGCATGCGGATTGAAATCCAAGCTGTTATGACGCAGCCATCTCTCGTGCCATCGTTCGGGACGGCATGGATCTTTACAATTTGAACTTGTTGGTGTTCGCCACCACTGGGAGCCTCCAAAAATCTTCAAAATCTCTGGCATAGACCTTCCACTGCCAGCAACTCCAGACAACAACTGAGAGCCGCTGGGAGCTTCATAGGCTGATTGCACATAAAAAAATCGCCAATGCGTCAAAGGCTTCGGGGCATCAATTTTCACTCTGGATCTTCGTGGTTGCCGTATCACCCTAATCCCCCAACAAAAACACCCAACCCACAATTTGATACTATCAGACCGTACCATTCCCACATTCCCCCTCCTCGGCAGACATCTCAAAACAAGTACCACTCTGCTTGGCTGCCTCAGGTGCAAAAAAACCGTTACAAATCATGCTGTCGAACAGTTGGAAGGGAGATTAATCATCCCAGTAAACCGAAAAAAAGGCAACACCAAGCAATACACAAGATCACAAGTTCATACATGGGATTCATAATTAAGTCAGCTTGTTGCATGAGAAAATTCAAGTATCCTCCACTGAAATGTATCCACTATGCGTCCTGTATAACATACCCTGAACGTGAACCATATTTTGTAACCAGAGATATCTTTTGCAAGGCAAAAAACCATTGTTGGAACATCCATCCATCCATTCGTTGTGAAGATATCCAGGCTTATCCGCCCGCTGCTTTGGAAGCTTGTGTGTTTTTTCTGTGGGGTTTGGGGCCCAAGGTTCAGCTAATGCTTTGGGGCGGTTGGTGGTTTGGATTCCTGGGATCCCCAGAAATGATTGTTGGATTGGGGGTTTCTTAAAAAATTGTTACTTCAGGGTACCCGGATTCGATGGCCCCAAACCACCAACCGCTTCTTTTTGCAGCACTTAATCAGTAGCTGATGGTTGTTTCATTGGGATCCTATATATCCTCATTTAATGGTGTATGAAACAATCCCCACAGAACTGGGTAAGATTATATCTCCCAAATATATCCTAAAGAACCAGGGTGTTTCGGTTGCAAGATCCCAAAAAAAGTCGTGGATGAGAAAATTCCAATCAAAATTCCCAACATATCCGTGCGTGCTGAAAGATATCGCTCCGCGGTCGATCCAACAAGGAATGGTGGAAAATCATTTCTTCCCCCCAAGTTTTCGAAGGGAACAGATTTCAAAACACATCTTTGTTACACTCCCTCTAAAACTGACAGCAACTCCCCCCCTGAAAATAGGCCATCTTAAAAGGAAGCCGGATCGTCTTCCAACCATCCATTTTCAGGGGTGAACTGTTAGTTTCAAGGAGGGTATACTATCCAGTTGTATTGGGATGACAATAAACCAACCATTTTAAAGGGTCCATGCTAGCCAATCTGGATTTTCTGGATAAGATGAGTAAGCTCAATTTCTCGGGCCTCGGATATGCGTTTTGAATTGACACACCCTCAAGTGAACAATAGGTTGGGATCCTAGCAAAAAACACTGGTCCATAATGGTTCCCATGAAGGTTAATAAAGGTCCCTTAGTAAAACAAATGATGATTAGGTTCCTTAGTAAAATAAAGCTGATGATTTTCTTTCCACAATTACAGGGTTTAGGAATAAGTGTTGTAGGCAAACTTGGTGTGATATCAAGAACCACAGGCATCAAATTCGAATGGTGGGCAGTGATCCCATCGCTTGGAGATGTTTTTGAGATACGGAATAATTGAGTGAAGTTTGGGACCAAGAAACACCAAATTCTTTTCACTCCTCTTGGATTTTTGCTTCAATCGGCGAGTGAATAAGTGAACAAAGAATATATGGGTGTTTCCAAACACCCTAAAATGGTCATTTTTAGCAGGAAAACCAATAGTTGTTGGGTACCACCATTTTAGGAACCACCCCCATATATTTCTACCCAATCGCAAGGTTTTCTTTGAACAAGGTAAAACCAAAGAGAACTTGCCATTCCCGCCATCAATCTCGAAGAAAGAAATGGTACCAATGCGTCTTTGTTGCTCGAAAAGCATCAGAATTGCGACATGGCTCTCCAGGGTTCCATGGACAGCCCTGGCGACCAGCGAAAACTTGGGGAAGCTGCCCAACTTGGAGCATGGGCTCGGACGGACGGATATGTGGCTAATAACCAAGTTGATCGTTGTTGTCCCCAATTTGTAGGGTTCTGGGCCCAATTCGAAATGGCCTGACTCATGGCTTATATATGGGGATGATCCTAACTAGTTTCTAACTGGGATGATCCTCCAAGGAAATGACCAGTCCAAAGGAAAAGTTGTTTGATAAAATCGTTGAACCTTTTTTCAAAGTTTTGTTTGTGGGAAAAACAAAGTTGGTGGGACATATTTTCTTTTTTATCGAATCACTACTGTTTAAACAAGTTTCGTAACAACAAGCTTAAGTACAATTTCAGGAAATCGTTCAGAACCCTCCTTTTGATTAACCCGGCCATCCTCTCACACGGCGAGGCCCGTTATTCCAGGGGAACAAGGGAACAAGTCGGTTCAAATCTTTCAGGCGACGTTTGCGTTGAAACTCAGCTGTTCACCTTATCTACAAGATGGGCCCCCAAAACCAGTTCTAAGTAGGTTGAAATAACTCCCTTTTACAGGAGTTAGTTATAACCCGACTTACCCATTTATTATAAGGCCCTGTCTAGGTGGTTTTAACTCCATTTCTAACGATCGGCTCAGGGCCGCATCTTGTAGCATGGTTTGGAACTGCCCAGGATGTAAACCGTCACCACCAGGATGACGGCGGCACGAAAAAAATACCCTTCACTTACCCACAGAATTGGGTTCCTGGATGTGCGGGGTTGATCCAAAGCATTCATGTTTTATTATTGTTATTACATAAATTGTAAAGTACATGGCACAGTCCCGATGTATTGGTTTATATGGGCCCTTTACTGAACCCTACCTTTTTTTGGGCGGTTAGCCATGTATTTTGACTAGAAGGTATCATTATTTTTGAGCACCAAATTCTTGAAAAAATCTGCTCCAATCAACCTGAACATGATTTTTTTTGTCAATTTACCAAGCTATATAGAAGCCGCCCAGTTTCGAGGGGATTGATTCCTACCAGTCAGGTGGTTTTTTGGCCCTGCAGTTGGTACATATCTTGGAAAATGGGTTCGAATCTTATATTAAGAAAAACATGTGAGTTTCCACTGTTTTTTTGAATAGTCTATTCACCAAGATTGTCAATTAGATGTAGAATTCCAATTTTCAATTTAGATGTAGACAATTCCACCATCTAGAATAGTAGTAATGTAGACTTTGAAAGAAACAACATCAGCTGATATTTTGGTGTCCAAATTCAAAAAAAGAAAGCCCCTAAAACCCACCCTTTGGTAGTGACTGCTACTAGGAAAGGGGAGCATCAACCGAGTGCTAAGGCTTTTCTTTTTGGGGGGAAATAAGTACGAGTACCAACAAGACAACTGCTTGGTGCAAACCACCCCCTCCACCTTTGTTGCGACCCGAACTGCTCGTCATGTTTGGATTTGTGAAAAAACGGTCATCCCAACAGCCCAGAAAATGCGGAGGTTTTTCCCCATAAATTCCCAGATTTTTGTTGGTCTTTTTGAGCTACTTGTGATGGCCATTTCCAACCAGAGAGCTCCTTTCAAAAGAGGTCCAAAGATCCCATGAAAAGAAGGTCCAAAGTTCGGGTCTGGGAGTCTGGGAAGGCATTTCTTGTTGAAAAAACCATCCATTTTCAGGTGCGAACTGCTGTGAGTTTCAGGGAGGGTAGTAGGTCAAGTATCATTCGGTGGTGCTTTCAACCCACGTATCGTTAGGATAAGTTAGGATCACCCCCATCTATAAGCCATGAAATTCGGCCATGAAAGGAAGGGGTCCGACCACATTGCCCCAGTAATTTTGGACAACAACGATCACCATGGGTTAGTAACGACGTACAAGTAGGTGGTGGGTTTCAAAACCATGGTGATTTTTCGTGCCGAAAAAACACTGAGCTGCACATAGGTCCAGGGTTTTTTTGGGTTACCCCAACCATTTCCCCATATGAAGGGATGGTTCACCCTATAAGCCCGTGATTTCCGCAGTTTTCAGAAAATCCTTCCGTTGTTGCCGCCTGAATATTGCCAAACTCTCCACCAGGGGTGTTGCATCCACACGTTTCCTGGGCTTCAACAAAAAAATCCCGGCGGAAAGATTCCACCGAAAAACTTTGGAACACCACACAAAAAGCTTCGATTCCTTTTTGGAAACCCATCAGACTTCAGGGTTTTATGCTACTTTTTGACTTCGATTTGCTTGCTTGTTTGGTGGTTGGGAAAAAATATCACCCAATGGTGTGGTGATTTTCATCCCATGGGATCGTTCATTCCGTAAAATCATCACCGGTTTACAAACCACAAGAAACAAAGGTGTACTTGGAAGATCCAAGTGGTCTAGGACTTAGAAAATTCATTCCATCCTGAATCGTGTCACCATGATTTCTGGGGCTTTTTCGTTTTCCAAATCCTTAACCTGAATTTTTGAGGGGATTTTTGGGGTAGGATTTCCCCTTACTAAACCCACAAGTAACAAGGTGACCTCTTACCCGAGGTCGCGAAAAAAATGGCCCCAGAATTCATCACTTGCAGTCATGCCTGGTGTTGATCGTTTGGACAACATCCCCAACTGAGCAGAAGAAAAAAACAACAAAATCCCAACATGCTTTTTTTAGACTGAACGATTCAAGGAAATCCTTACCTTTAAGAGAACAACAACAATTCCTATGCTTTCAAAGAGCTGTGAGAAATTTCAAAATAAAAAACAACATCTCGCCCCTTCACCTGGAAAAATTCGGGTCCAACAAAAAAAACAATGAAAAACCCATCCCAATGGGCAATATGCACCTCCCCTTTTTGAATGGTGCCTAGATCCGGAAATGGAAATGGAAACATACCTCTATTTGGTGCGGCTTACCTCACCCTGCTTGTAGAAAAAGTCCCACCATTCCGGCAGGCACGGTGGTACTGTTTGTTGATGGTTCAGAAATCTGGAAATTCACCAGTTGAGGTTGGTAAGTTCTTCCATTTTTTACAAGGGTTTTTTTACATCCCAGGGTGGTGATCGCCGGATTTTCAGCCATCAACGGACAGCACCGTGTCACAATTTTTCGAGGAATTCAAGGATGACGTTGAAGGTTTCGCTGCTCAAAACCAGCAAAGTGCCAGTTGCCCCGTTTTTTTCCTTCATCAGTTGGTTCCTAGATTTTGATTTGGTACGACACTTTTTTATTTGGAAAAAAACAAAACATGAAAAAACATATTTCTAACAAAAAAAAACTGTGCATTTTTCATGGCAATGAATTTTGATCTGGTTGCTGCGAACCACACCCCCCCCACCCCCACCTTGTTGCGACCCGAACTGCTCGTTGTTTTAGGATTTGTGAAAAAACGGTCATCCCAACAGCTCCATTCGAGTGAAATCACCATCAGCACAGCCCCAATGGTAGAAAGGATAAAAACATCACCACACTTCACTTGGATTTTGCTTCTTCGATGCGAAAGGAAAAAGTGAAACAATATTCGCCGATTTTTCATGGCGATGAATCCCATGGTAGGTCGAATCCGTAAAAAACATCACCGACTAAACAATTCCAAGCTCAACAACAAATCCAAGTTCCATCACCTAATGGTAAATTGATGGTTTGGGATTCGAATCGGGGTACACCCCTTAGTAACAATCCCTTTCATAAGGGGATCACAAACTTAAACCACCAATTATATAGCCATTCGCAGATTTCAGTTGACAGAAAAAAGATATCCACTCTATGATTGATCCCTTTAGCTTTTTGCTGTTTTCTGAACATATACACCCCTAAAGTCTAACTTTGGAACCGCCAATAAATGAAGAGGGCAGTTTAGCCAAAACGGTCCACATTCGGTCTAGTTAGTCTAGTTTCCTTTTCCCAAAAAGGCACTTTTTTCAGTCGATGATTTTTTCCTTTTCCTCAGGTTAGGATATGGACTCGTTTTTGTGGAGGGTAGTCTTGGAATTTTTCTCACCAAAGCTTCTGGACAAAACATCCGTGTGGTGTATCCCTTTCCATCATCCAACTCCTTGGATTTGGCTCAGGATGAGATACATTGGATAAGTTCAGTGAGACCGGCCACTGGAGAAAAAACTAGTCTCATGTTTCCTAGTGGTTGCAATAGGATTTTAACCAACAAAAACATGATATCATGACATTTCCAAACGAGATCTCTTCACTCTGGGTAAACATGATCATAATTCCCAAACCTAAATGAACGTCATTTTTCAAGTCGGTAGTCGGTACCCCACAAAAAATTTGCGAACAAAACTGGAGGTTTTGGGTCGATCTTTTTCCTTTTCCAAGTTTTGGCACTTTCAGATGCATTTCCGCTAGTTTTTCGGGAGGTAATGTCATTGACACTTGCGTTTTGATGATGGGACACTACTTTGAGGATCATGGGCCATTTGGGAAGGGTCCCACAAACCCAAGTGGGGGACTTACGATCACCATGGTTATTAACCACTTACTAAATGGGAAGATCCTCCAAGTACTCCACTTCAATGGTTGGCAGGTCCGGGAAGGATTTTGTGGATTCACTCCTTGTGATTATCCCTCATGACTTGCAAGGAGTGGACTCATACCATCCATCTGGGCAAATTAGAAGAGCCTAAACCACATTTTGGTCGTGACATCGGCTGAGGTTGCTATAAATCTGCCTTCATCCACGTCAGTTTTCTTTTTATAAAATCTAGATGGCTTATTTCGTATGATACCAGTCCGAACTAATTATTTAAGGGAAAACAATTTTGCCAACAAAAAATCTGACCCAAACTTCATGTGAACATCATATTGGCCCAAGATCTGATTCGCATGGAGGTAGAAAAACCATTTCCAGTGAAGTTATCCAGGGGATTTTACTAAAAACCATTAAGAAGGCCTGCCCAAAGAAGAACCTCCAGGTTTTTTTTTAAAATCACTTTTGCACTTTTGCAATCTGTTTCCCGAAACTTGAGATATGTATCGAAGATGTTGCTCCTTTCCTGTCAAAAGGTTTCAAACTTTCAACCAAAACAAAATTTGAAAGAAATCAATGGCATTTCAAAAGAATATACCACCTGGAAAGTAGATGGCAAGCCACTTCCATGTACGGGTTTATCATGGTCCCTTACTATTCGCCACCTTTTGGGAGTGGTCATCGATCCTACTGTCACCACAGTGTATTACCGTTGATAAGCAAAACTGTCAGCACGGGGATTTTTTTAATCAAGGTAAGACCCAACAAATAATGGGATCATGGGAGACTTACAAGATGAACTGAAGGATTTTGGTCCATCAACTGGTTCTCCCTCATATCCATCCTCCTATCCAGCAATTTTCTGACTGAGTATCCCAGGAGGGCATCTTTGTCAAGGAATTACCTCGGACAAGCTGAGCGAAAACCAGGGAGTTCTCCAAAATCATGATGCCCGAAATGACCATAGACTTAGATTTGCTCTGAAGATTGTTGGACAAAACATCCAAACATATTCCACAGATTTATCATAGTGGACAGGTAGAAAATAAGCATAAATAGAACCAAGTAAACCAAATCAACTGAAATTTTCGCTGTTGGTGTGGGTTTTCAATCACATTGGGGATATATAAACCATCATCTTGAGGCACAAGCAAACGAGCCATGACAAAAAATCCTGAAGGTACCACTCATGAAATCCAGATTTGGCTGATATGGAGTCTTCTGATGCTGGGTTTATTGTCACCCGAATATAACCTTGGATCTGCTTGTTCGGTGGTTGGACAAAAGTAAAAAAAATCCCTAGGTGGTGGTGAAACATGGTGATGAATCCCATGGTAGAATCCGTAAAAAATCACCAACGCAACAAATCCAGAATAAGTGGGTAGTATCATCCCCTTCTGCGAACCAAACAACCGGCCAGAAAGATGCCAAAAAAGGGTTAAGCCTGTTTTTAATGTCATAAGTTTGACTCAACATGGCGATGTTTACCAACGGTCAAAAGAAATGACTCTCAGGTGAGTTGGTGGAAGGCCCTTCGGTTTGCACCACCATCCATGACTTTAGTCGGATTCTTGAGGGTTCTGGAAACATTTCGGTGGGTGAAAAGTGGCATATACCACCACCAAATTAAGGCAACATGGATATTTATACATACATCTCTGTACATACCTTCAAGGACTGTACACCAGGATATTAAGTGGTGAAACCTCTTGAACCAAGCTTTTTTGGGGTGAATGAACAAAACATGATACCCCGTACAAAACTCACTTATCCTAGTGTTTCTTTTTGAAAGAAAATCCTCTTCAAAATGCCATTGGAAGAAGGAACCATTCCTTAGTTTCCCAGCAACAAATACCATTTGAGCCACGAAAACAACTCTCTTACTTTCCATTATACTGGTTGTGTAGTAGGGATCCTTATCATGGTCAAGCCGCCCAAATGATGGCGCTTTTGCACTCCATGCACCAAATGGCAGCAGCACTACTTTCTTTAGGAAAATTGTACAATTTCCTTCATAGCAGGCACCTCTTTCTCACTCACCTTCAGTATGTACGACTCACGGAAAAGCCATATTGAATCTGCGTAGCTTTCATTACCTCCACTTCCTTCCCCATAGTAGATGGCCAATTCTGCACCTTCAATGATATCTGGATTGTCCACGTGCGGCTCCGTCGCTACCACAGAAACACACTTGCCAGCTATGTCAATCAGTTTGAAGTCCTGCTGGCAAGCAAGGCTTTATGCAAACAATACTTGCTTTTGAACCTGTATCCCTCTATAAACGGGTCGTATTTCATCCCCTATATACCCGTCTAACCAACCAGGTTTTTTTCATTGCTCATTTCGCCGTCAAAACCATGTTCCCCGGACAGTAGGGTGCAGCATCAGCACATCCGGTCAAACTCTCGTTTCCTCGGAGGAGGTTTTTGCCGAAAAAAACAACGAACATGGCGCAATGGGAGAAAATTCCCCATATTTTTTCAAGAAGAAATATCTTTTATTTCCAATGAGTCGACAAAAATCGTCGCACAACGAAGACCTAGAGGAGATGTTGCTTTCAATGGTTCAGAGGACTGTAACCAGAAATTCACGCTCCATCAGTTGAAACAATTCCTTCGAAAGTTTTCCATGGGATTTTTGGCCTCCTTAATTAAACGGAGGTACCCAAACACAACAACAATATCACAAGGTATATGTTGATGGAAAGGGGACTCAATGTTGACAAGTAACACAAACACAACGTTTTGCGTTTCACAAGGAAAAACCGTATGTCTGTTTTTCTTGAGCCAAC